>CM042685.1:463290881-463360593 GCA_023614405.1 Avena insularis | reverse complement strand
TGTCTAACTACTATCTAAGCTCGACGATGCGCGCGGCCTCCTCGAGCAAAAACAGACGATGCTTTTGCAGGTCCTCAGCCCTTTTCTCTAGCGCCTCCAGCGTAAGATCCGAAGCCGTTGGGATTGGAATCGTAAGAGCATCTCCGTAAATTTCACGCGCACCTTTGGTGAAAATGTGTCCATCAATAGGAGGGTCGATCAATGTGGTATTAATCGGATCTCCATCCTGATTCTCCATCTCGATCTCTTCATCAACTTTTTCTTCGTTGGTTTCCTCGACATCCGACTCTACCGGTGTCAGATTCTTGTTGTTCTTCTTCTTTGACCGCCCAATAGCTTTAACATGCATACCAGTGGCAAAGATGACTTTTGGTCCGGTACCGGGGGATAAACTTTCGTCGGTACTTTCCGTCATGGTTGTCTTGTGGACCTCGGAGGAATCTTCGGTGTCCATATCATTAAACGAGGTGTAGCTTTCATCCATGCTATCATATGGACTAGGAGGATTTTCCGGCTCACCTTGCATTGGGTTGGAGGCGTGTTCTTGCTCGTACTCCTCCATCTCCTTGTCGAAGTCTTGAAGTTCCTGTGACGTTATTGACTCCTGAGGGGAGCCAGGTAAGACAGTGTTTTCTTCGATTGAGTCCAAGGCCAGAATCGCTGCGGCTCCGGCATTGATTCGGATCTAGAGATTATGTGGTACACGAAACAATGCTTCTCTTTGTTCATGTTCTTGAGGTAGTGGTATAACTTGGTTTCCCGACATCGGCAGGATCCGTAGCGGATGTATTCCTCATTTGTGTATCCGATCTCGCTGGAGAGACCAGATCCAGATTCTTCTTCCACCTCTTCTTCCACTACAGGAGTGGGTTGGGTGGGTTTGATTTTCTCTGAGATCTTAAACTCTTCCGCATCTGCGGACAAAGTAGATCTGGATTTGTCTTCCGCCATTGTCATCACCTCAAGGGTGGGTTAGGCGAGATCAGCAAAAGAGATAAATACCGATCTCGCTGATGGACATGATTGTGTAGGTCATCACGGGCTTCGAAGCTGGAATCCAGGTCTCGTCGAGAAAGACGAGAGGGACATCACTGGAGTAGACTATGTGACCCATGGCAATAGTTTAACGATTCCTGCCTTGTGATTCCACAGGCGATGCTCCAAAGGTCACTTGTCCCACGGTGGGCGCCAACTGTCGTTATATTATCGACAAGTACTCCATAGGGGGTCCTAGTGGCATTGGAAAGATGGGGTGTGAGACGTCGGATGTTCCAGGAGCGGTGAGCACAAGTTTACCTAGGTTCAGATCCGACTACGATGATCGGATCCTGCTCCTGCTAGCAACCCAGTAATATACCGGCATAAGCCGGATGTTACAATGGATTACAAGAGAGGTTCGCATGTGCGAGTTGATTGTGGTGTTATGATTGGTTGTGTTACGTTCCCTAAAGGCTCCCATAGGGCTGGTTTATATAGATACCAAGGCCTAGGGTTACAGGAGAGACCTATCCGACTACATTACATAGTCGGTAACTAGATATAGCTTGGACTACAAATAATACTACATGCCTAAGTCAGTAACTCTTCTGGTCCTTGTCGTATCCGGAATTGGCTCCTCCTCTTTCTCTGACTGGGCCGCCCATGAAACAATGCTCTAACCCGTTGGTGGGCCACCCTGGTCAGCAAGTCCTGTGGGTATACCCATAAAGTATATCCCCAACACTAATTCCCAACTCCCATTACAACTACATTATAATACCCAAAAAACCCTATAAGCCCCATTACTTTTGGGACCTGGTTGATTTTTAATGAATAAAACTATTCCGTGCATGGTTGTTTCACTACTAAAACCACTCTAGTAGTTTTGTAACTCCAAAAAAGGTGAATCCAATTTCTACATAAAGGTAATTGGAGTACCTAGCATGTGTCCTTGAATTCATACCAAAGGCCCATGTAGATTAAATCTAGTGAAAACAGAAATACCTTCCAAAACTTCCTTTGGGATTTCCATGAGGGCACTCTGATAAATATATTGAAGATATGCCAACTCTCAGTGAACCAGTACATCAAACCCTACCCAACCATAAGAGGAAATAATTTTTGGAATTACAGATCTTTTCCTGTGAATTATTTGCTAAAACTAGAGCTTTTATCACTAGAAAATTCATATCAAATCAAAGAAAATTGATAAAATAGTGACACCACTTTTGTTGGTTTCATTTTATAAATACCTATCTAATGGTATTAGTATAATACAATGATATCATACCAAACCTGGACTTTGTCTAAGCCCCTCAACTAAGTAGTTTCTAGACTTTAAATCCTTAGGAGATTTCTACAGATGTATCCAAGCCATTACCAATCTCTGTAAGCCAATCTTCCCAAACCCTACTGAAGTATTTTATGTATTGTTATTTTCTGGTTGTATTTTATTGATGCTTGTATGCTATGTGTTGATCGTGGTAATTACTTGTTGCATGTATGCTTGATGATGGCAATAGTTGCGATTATGTGACATTGAGAAGAAGGAAGCCTCCTATTATTATATTTGGTTTTATGGTTATTTCCAGAAGAAGTCCAGGTATGCATTCTAACATCCCAATTTCAGCAATCCTGATTTGTTGTCCAAAAAGGCAAAAATCAGGGGTAACAAAAACTTTTTCTTGTTACTTGATGTAATGCTTACTTACTTGTTTGGTTGTGTTCATGCAACTGTTTGTGCATTAGGTGAATACTTTTTTCTGAACCGCATCTGACAAAAACTTATTTCACAAAAGGGATGTCTTCGCTCATATTTCATATTCTCAAATGCTCTGGCATTTCAAAACCTGAGCCAAGATGATTTTGACAAAACAAATACTTTACTAGTTCCATTAACAAAACTATGGAGACCTATATGCAATCTCCCTATGTTTTCAAGACAGAACATTCAACTACTCTTATCTCTAGGTTTTTCCAAAACCTTTTTCCTAAAACCTCTCCATTCCAATCTTGGTAGAAATACCAAGAGGTCCTTATCTTACTTCAAAACAGAACCAATTCAAAATACCCATCCCTACCTCAAGCTAGGCTTGATGGTAACCCTAGTAGTAGTTTGATAGTTTGAATAGATGAATTGCCTTGATCTGCTGATTGCATTATTTGCTTAGGAACGAGAGTGAGATAATATAGTAGCTCATCCTTTAGGGCCCAATATATGCTTGTGATCATCAACCTCAAACCAAGCATCTAAAGGATCAACCCAAGCCACTTAAGTGGCCATCTCATCTCCTAATCAGATCAATCCAGGGATAATCCCTCTTGATGGTTTCCAACTTAGAGAATAACCAATCTAAGAATGGATCCTATGTACCTAGTTAACACATCAACATCATCCCTTTGATCATGACATTGGAACCTAGCATCCACTCAAAATCATCTACACATGTACTCTAGTCTGGATTTCATATCTAGATTCAATCTTTGGAGCTCTACCTTTTCCAACCCATGTTCATTATTGAGAATGTATTTGAATTATATTGTATTACATCATTATTACTACCAAATCCCACTCTTGCCCTTGGCTAAGCTCTTCTAATTTCCAGTCACCCCTAATGGTTTTGTAGTCAAGATAATAAGCTTCTCTACAAATCTTATCATCTTGCCTAGTTTGGCAGAAGCTCACATCTATATGACACCTCCCCTTGACCAAATATTTGCATGGTTATGATCTACTAACCATGTCCTATCAACCCCCACTTCCCTTGTTCCCATTGAAGCTTTGTGCTTCTTAAACCCACATGGTTTAGGAGGCTACGATGTATCTACTATGGCAGCCTTATTTTCAACAAAGTTTGCCATCTTTTATAGACCACCCCAAATGCAACCAAGCCCAACTCTTGCTTCCTTCATCATATATATAACTTGGTCTATCCATTCATCTATCCCTTGTGCCATGGTGAGATCTGAGCTCACAAATACAACCATGTTTTAGTGGCATAAAAATAACCAAACCCTAGATTCCCCCAAATCTAGTTTTCTACCCATTTCACCAAAATCCTTCCAAATTCAAGTGGACAATGATGTATGAACCAATTTTAAAACATGTACCTTGAATATAACCATCCCCAAATAATTCCCCTAATTATTTTGATTATCAAACAAATTAAATTCATACCCTACAAAATTCTCAAAATCTTTGTTTATAAAGGCAAGTTTGTTTTTATCCAAATCACCTTGCCAACTAAAGGCACATTTGATGCCTATTTATCATATCCCATCGTTGCAACTCAAAAATAAATATTATTGAGATTCTTTATGATTTCTTTTTCCCTTTTTTTCTTAAATGGCAGAAACAAGAAATAATTCCTTAAAAATACTTTTCCATCTCAATAAATTCCAATAAAATTCTCAAATGTGTAGTATTGTATTTAGAACTATCCGACATCAAAAACCCATCTTGTACAATGTAAAATTATCAAATGACCTTCTAGAAACTACTTCTGCATTTTTTAAATAAATGACAATAAATGCATCTAAAAGAATCTAAAAAATCCCAAATAAATCTTGGAATTTTGCAATGACCATATCCATCTATTGGTAGCATTTTATCTACCCTATCCAATGCAAGATTTTGGATTTTCTTCATACCCAACCATTATGGATAATTTGATCATATCACCAAAACCACTAGCAAACTCCCTCCAACCCTTCTCAAACCTTGACGAGGACTCCTCCACATCAACCCTAGCCCATCTGGTCGACTACCACTGTAGTATCCCTCCCCCTTCTTGTGCTTTTCTCTAGTGCTTGAAAGGGGAGAGAAGGAAAATGACCCATTGATGAAAAATATCTCATTCATTATTACAGCAGCTCCTCCCTCCCCCTCTGGTCAAGCACCTGGACCCCACCCCCCCCACCACCACCCTCACGCCCAATGTAAGCTGCATCCCTCCCCAAGGCTCCCTACACCAAACCCACCATGGACCCTTGTCCTTTGCTTTATAAGGCAGGCTTGCCAGCCCCTCTCGGTCCTCATTCTCCCCTTTGCTCCCCACTCACCTCCCAGACCACCTCTCCCTTCCCCTTGCCTGCCTTTGCTCGAGGGAGAAGAAGAAAGGAGCTTCGGCCTCCACCACAAAATCGAGCAAGGCACCTCCCCCTTTCACTCCCCTCCCCTGCATGTCTCCTCCTTGCACTCCCCTCCTCTCACTTATGTTGTTGGTACCATCCTCGTTGACATGCATACTCCACTGAGGCTACACCGACGAACCCCGACGTGCTCCTCCTCGGCCACCCCGACGAGCAAGCTGTTGTGGCGGAAACCCCTGCTGTCGCCCATCGTCAGGCTCGGTGTGGACTGCCGCGTCGCCCTGCACCCTCCCCTTCGCCTCCCGGCCCTCTGGTAAGCACTGCCACCGAGCTTTGACCCCTCCCTAGGTTTTCGTCCCCGCGCCCGTGGTCTAAGGAGGAAGATGGCCCCTGGCCATCGATCCTCCTCTGATCCAACGACTGAGGACCGCGGATACCCTTCATCGACTGGGCCTTGCTGACGGGCGGGCCTCCACTCTGGCGTTCGAACCCTGCATCTCCCATGCAGGACGCAGCCCAGGTGGGCCAGAACCCCTCTCTGGCCCACCCCCCGTTTGGATCTAGCCTAGTGCCTGCCTCTGCTGTTTCCTTTTCTTTGGACCTGAAAATTTGCTAGTTTGGTTTAAATCATTTTCAAATTGGAAAAAGAATGAATGTGGCCAAGGAATAATTTTAGCTTGAACCTACCTGTCTTCAGAAACATATCATACAAGAATTTCACTAAAATAATAAATACTTTATCTATGATAAATCATCTACTAAGATCTATCCATTTCACTAATAATTATCTCCAAGAGTTTTAATCATACAAATGACCTGAAAGCCTTTTGCATTAGGAAGTAAGGTTTATACCTTGCAGTTCCCACTGACCCCGCCTCAAATGGCTTCCTAGTTTTCCTTTAGTAAAATAACAAATTCAGTGCATATCTGCCTTTAGAAAATTTCCTAGGTTAAACCAAGTGAGGTTTTGACCTAATTCCAACTCCCATTGGACACACATAAATATATCCTTCAAATACTAGTAGATCATGATTTTATGAACCTCTGTTGAATTTTGGTGATTTAAACTTTTCTGTGTATGGTTTATTCACCAATCAATTCATAACAGTATCTCTGTAACTCCAAAAAGGGTTATTACAATTTCTGCAGGAAGTTATTTTCAGTACCGAACAAGTGTCCTTGGAATCACATAAAAAGCTTTTGTAATTTAAATATGAAGAAAAAGACAAATCTCAGCCAGTACTGTGTTTGGGAACTTATAACTATTTTAAATTGATTCTAACTACTCTTGAATCAGTCCACCAAATACTACCTAATCACCCAAGGAAATAATTTTTGGAGCTTCAGAATTTGTCTGGTGAATTGTTTCCTAAAACTAGAGTTTTATCCACTATAAAAATCATTATAAATTAATGGAAATTGATAAAATAGTGAAACCACTTCTGTTGGATCCATTTTATCAATACCTATCTGATGGTATCATTTTTACACAATGTTATCATACAGAACTTGGCCTTTCTCCAAAACCCTTTATCTAGGTGGTTTTGGACCTTAAATCTTAAATAGGGAATCCCCACATGGAACCCAAGCATTCCTTTGCATCCCCAACCAAATCCTCAATCCTTACTGATCTATAAACTTGTTTTATGAATTGCTTGATGTATGGTTTGATACTTGTATGCATTGTATTGATGGTGGTTTTATTTGTTTGCATGTATACACGATAACGACGACGATTGCGTTTGTGAGACGCCGAGAAGAAGAAAGCATCGGGTTATTCTTATTATCATTATTATTGGTATTCTGGTATTCTAAAGAAGTCAAGGGACATCTTGCTGGTCACAGTCAAGCCACCTTCTTGATCATAAGCCCTTGTCCTACTGTTTTACTTCTCCATGTTTTACTGTTTATGAAACTCCATTGTTTTACTTATGATGATTTATTATCTGGTAGTCGCTTGGCTCCTCCAGCTAATACCATTCGCACTAGTAAGTGCAACCCCTTTGATGACACCTACTTGCCCTAGTATGATAGATGGTTTCTTAACACCATAACCCCTTGGAGACCCCGTTTTAGCCAAAACAAAACTATGGGATGGGAAGACCATAGAGAATGGCTTACAAAAATATTTTATGCAAAAACCTTGGTGAGGCTTGGCCTACCAAGAGGATTGGAAAATGAGAAATTTTTTTTGTTTTATGAAATGGTCGGACAAATGATGGAGGAAAAATGTTTATGAAAACGCACCCAGTTCTTTGCAGTTTTGCTAGAACAATTAACCCGTGTAACCACATTACTCCGGATGGGACGGGGCTAGGCTAGAAGTTTGTCTAATATGATATAGGTGCCTCACAATACTACAGGGCCAAACAATCCCCGGAGGCTAGGCCTTCACCTGCAAAGGCCCATGTGAAACATCGGTCTGGTGAAGGTAAATACAGTCCAATGGTGGTCAGATGATACTATGAGCCCCTCATTGAAAGCGCACACCTGCGAGGTACAAAACGCGCTCCGGTTGTCTTGTGACTATATAGGGCATCCCGGTTTTGAGGGGATTAACCTCATAGGGTAGGAACTTGTATCGGAGAGGGCATCCGGAAGGTCTTTACCAGTTATTCGACCCACGATCGGTGTAGATCAAGGACGGGTAATCGGATGGTGTGGGTAGAGTGTACAACCTCTGCAGAGTGTAAATATATTCGAATAGCCATGTCCACGGTCATGGACGGTTGGGAAGGTTTACGTAGGCGGTGCTGGTTTGATTTCAAAATTACTTGAGCGATGGCTTGGAAATGATTTGACCATGAGATGGTTGGAAAAAGGAGGAAGGAGTTGGTCATGAGATGACCGGAAGGAAAAAATGGGTGACCCAAATACTATTGTTTTCTAAAAACTTTTCAAAAAGGTTTCCAAAATTCTTTACAAAACTTTTTCAACAAGATATAGAAATATGCTATATCTACAAGAGAAACCAATTTATAAAAGAACCTCTTATGGAGCCATCCTACTACATCCATATTGCATATCCTTTGCTAATGTTATCTTAAGGTGGTTTGCGAGTACATTCAAAGTACTCACCGGCATTGTCCCTGGCTATTTACTTGGCCAGACTTTTCAAAAGAAATAGGAACAATGGAGTTGTCGATGTCTATGTGAGCTAGGCCGTCTTCCCAATCATTCGCGTGTAGGTTAAGGCATGACATGGGCTCTACACATGAAGACTTCCGCTATCTATGTTGTAATCGCCATAATGGCCACTTTGTCAGTTCCGTAATCGTTACTTTCTATAATGATATTGGTCGGTTATGCTCACGGCTCACTGATCATGGGAACGTGAATTGCAGGCATCACGGGTATTCTCGGATCATAAATCCGGGGTGCCACATGCATCGCTGATCATAGGCAATCCACCTTCTTATTCTTAAGCCCTTGTCCTACTATTTCACTTATGAATGTTTTATCTACTTGTTCATACCAAATCAATTGTTTTACTATATTATGATTTATATGTGTGAAGGTTGGCTCCTCCAACCATTACCACTTTACTACCAATAGTTACCACCCTTTGATGACACCTACTTTCCCCTAGTAAAGTATGTGGTGTATAATACCACCCTCCTTTGGAGACCCCGTTTTAGCCAAAGTAAAAATATAGGATGCGAAGACCCCAGAAAATGTTTTATAAAAACCATGGGAGGCTTGACCTACAAAGAGAAGTTTGAAAAAATAAAAATGTTTTTATCAAAAGGATACCGAAGTGGAGAAAAATTCTGACGAAAACGCACCCGTTTCTTTATAGTTTTGCTAGAACAATTAACTAGTGCAACCATATTACCCTGAAATGGGATGGGGCTTGACTTGACATTTGTCTACTCTATTATGGGTTTCCTCATAAATATTTATAAGAGATCACATCCCTCGAATGCCAGGTCTCCATTACAAAAATGGGTAATCTGTTAGACAACCACCTGGAGGAGATGTGAACCGTCCTTGTAGGCGACCGGACGTTACTATGAGCCTCTCATTGAAAGTGCACCACTCCTGGAGTAGTTTGTGGCTCTCCAGTTAGTCCATCGATCCTAACGTTCGACTGTTGAGGGGAACAACTCATAGGATAGGGCCTATACCATAGTGGGCATCCTGACAGTTTTGACCGGGTACTCGACCCACGATCGGTGTGGATCATGGCAGGATATCCGGATGGTGTGGGTAAAGTGTATAACCTCTACAGAGTGTGAATCTATTCGAATAGTCATGTCCACAGTCATGATTGGTTGGGAAGGTTGTTGTAGAGTGGTTCTTTTTTTTTCAAAAAGGACTTGAAAAAACAAATAGTTTTCAAAATCCTGGTAGCCAAGAGGACACCAGCGAAGGGTGGTGATCTTGGAGGATCACAGAAGATAAAGACCCGTTCAGATGAGTACTGAGGTTAGGAAATAGGGTGACCCACTCCTAGTATTTTCCAAAACTTTTCAAAAAGGCTTTCAAAATGATTTACAAAAGTTTTTAGCAAAACCTTGTAGATGCTATATCTACACGAGAAACTATTTTAGAAAGAACCTCTCCTAGAGCCCTCTAATACCATATCCATATTTAATATCCTTTCTACTATTGTTAACCCAATTAGTTTGCGGTACATTCAATGTACTGGCGGATCAATCTGGCTATTAACTTGGTCATATACGTGAGGAACAGAAGAAGATGGTGACGTTGATGACTATGCGAGATAGGACGTTATCCCAATCCGCTTCCTGTAGGTTAAGGCATGTCTCGACTTGACGCTTGATTAAAGTTCCACTAATGATACTTGATCTAGACATAATGGCAATAAGGTATGACCTATATCCGCTGATCATGGGAACGTATAACCATAATGGATGTTTACTTTGATACTTGTTGGTTATGCTCATGTCTCACTAATCATGGGAACATGAATTGCAGGCATAACAGGGAATTCTCGGACTATAAATCCATGGTCCCACACACACTGTCTGAAACTCGCTATCTGTCATCCTTGTCCAGACAAGTGGAGCCGCGTTCAGTCGGGTCCCGTAGTGGACACCTCTCTTCACTTATCCTGATCAGCGTGGGACCCATAGCTTACCCAGTATGGCGTTGCAAGATGGGACCCCGAGCCAGCCCCGCGCCCGTGCTCGTGCTGTTGCCTCCACTTTCTTCTTCTTCTCCGGCGACGGCAGATCTTTGTCTAGCTTCACTTCGGCCTCTAATTCGTCCTGGCCGCAGTATGGTGTCGTCCTGTAGACCTGTATGAAGGATGACAATGGAAACCATGCGCAGGGAAGGTTAGATCTTGCGCGAAATAATTTCCATTAGAGGGGGTGCTTTCTATGGTCAATCAATTGGCGCAACATGAGAGCTCAATGGGGCATCCGCTTGCTGTGAAGAATGCGGCCGATGAGGAGCAGTTCAAATTTATAAAATTATACAACTATTAATGTAAAAGATAGTTTATAATTGACACAACTCTTGATCACATTCAAATTACAATTTGGACATGATAATCTTTTCCTAAGAAAATCTTGAGAGCTTACGATTTTTAGAGTGTGAAAAGTAATGCATAAACTAAAGGGATCCCTAAACTAAAATATCCATCTTTATGCTTCTTGTGTATACAAAAATTATACACCTTTGAACACTGTGAAATCGCACTTAGGACATGATAATTTTGTGCTAAGAAAATCTTGAGAGTTTATCATTTTCATAGCGCGAAATATAATGCATAAACTTCGATATACGAAAATTATACACCTTTGAACACCGTGAAATCACACTTAGGACATGATAATGTTGTGTTAAGAAAATATTGAAAGTTTATCATTTTCATAGAGTGAAATATAATGCATATACTTGGATATACGAAACTTATGCACCTTTGAACACTATGAGATCGCACTTAGGACATGATAATATTGTGCTAAGAAAATATTGAGAGTTTATCATTTTCATAGAGTGAAATATACTACATAAACTTGCGTATACGAAAATTATACACCTTTGAACACTATGTAATCGCACTTAGGACATGATAATGTTCTGCTAAGAAAATGTTGTGAGTTTATCATTTTCATAGAGTGAAATATAATGCATAAACTTGCCTATACGGAACTTATACACCTTTGAACACTGTGAAATCGCACTTAGGACATGATAATGTTGTGCTAAGAAAATCTTGAGATTTTATCATTTTAATAAAGTGAAATATAATGTATAAACTTGCATATACGAAAAATACACACCTTCGAACACTAAAATTACACTTAGGACATGATAATGTTGTGCTAAGAAAATATTGAGAATTTATCATTTTCATAGAGTAAAATATAATGCATAAACTTGGATATATGAAAATTATACACCTTTGAACACTATGAAATCGCACTTAGGACATTATAATGTTGTGCTAAGAAAATATTGAGAGTTTATCATTTTCGTAGAGTGAAATATAATGCATAAACTTGTGTATACGGAAATTATACACCTTTCAATAATTTCCTTCAAATTATATTCAAAATCATTTATTTATGGAGTTAAAAGTACGTTGGCAAACTTCGTTATTTTGCATGGATAGAAGGTTGGCCACGACATATATAGGGGTTATCACATGCGCTAAATCAATCGGAGGCTCAGCAGGTTGGTGGGAATAATCCGCATGACAACTATCTTGAACAATCAGAGCATAGCAGCCAAGATGATCACAGGTGTGAGAGTTTGTGACTAAGATAGAGGTGAAAACTGACTAGAACTTAGAAACCAAGGGAAAAATTGAGAAAGGGATTCAAATAGAAAATAGAAAGATATTTAAAAATTGGAAAATGCATCTTTTATACAATAAAATACATCTTGACATACATAAAACTATTTGCAATTTAAATATACATGAGTGTGACAGTTATTGCCTCATTCAGACAAACTATGTTTTGGGCAGGGTTGTTTTAGGAAGAGCATTGAGTAGAAAGCCATGAACCTTCATAGATAGTAGGTGATTTGAGAAGTGGTGATTTAGGTTAAAACTTGATTTCTATACATTTCTTATGGTGGGTGGTCACATAAGAAGACTCCCTGGGTAGGTGCCACTATATTTTGATCATTTTGAATTTGTTTTGCATAAAATGACTCAATTATCTACCTAAAACCCATTCGTTGACTCTCTGTTGACCATCCAACAGAGTGTAGAACTGAGTATATTGCACACGGCGGTGTTAGTACTAAGGAAAAAACTGAGTATAACCAAATTTCTAGTGCTACTCTCGAGGGTATCTAAATAAACCTAAGTTTCTATGGTTAGACACGAGGGAAAAAACATGACGCACGGTACGCGTGCCGCTGTGCATGGGGCATTAGCGGAGGCATGTGGCCATTCACAGTGCAATAGAGTAGGCGGTTACACGATGCAACAAAACATCCCTTCCCTTCACCTTTATAGAGGCCTCCTCATTCTCACTCATCACTCAATCGCTCACTTCCTCGCTCGCTCATGAAACCGTTTCCACTGTCCCATCATCTGATACAAACCCCCAAGAAAACCCCAACCACGCCCGTGATGGACAAGAACGGCGCGGTGGACATCGTCGCCTCCAAGGCCGCCGGCAACGAGTCCCCCTTCCCCGTCTAGGCCACCATTGAGGCATCGAAGGCAGCCCCTGTCCCATTCCAGGCCCCCGTACCCACTTCTGATGTAGCCGCCAATGAGGATACCCCACCGGTCTCGGGCAAATCCCACTCGGCTGGGACCCCTACGAGAAGGAGGGGTACATTAGGCCGGACAACCCCTACGACACAAGCATCATCGACCCATGGTCAAAGGTAACTAGGGTTTTATCCCTTCCCTTGTTCCTCCCCATTCCCATTGTTGGATGCTAGATCGTCTATCATTAGGGTTCGCCTATTCGTATTTTCAATCGTTGGATGCTAGGTATTTTTAAAGAAGCTAATTCCTTTGTGTTAGATCTCGTATTTCGATAAATCCACCTATTCGTATTTCAATCCTATCTAATTGCCCTCCGTGGTGTAGTTAAGGGATTCCCTAGTTAGTACTAGCGTCAATCTGTAGTTGGGATCAGTATTTGATTTTGTTTGAGATTTGGGGATTGGGAAATTTAACCCACTCGATTAATTTATGTGAATAATCATGGGATCTAAATCGGTTAATTTATGCAAAAAAATCAATCCCGATAATCAAGGAATCTAAGTTATGTCCTTATTGTGCGCTACTATTTGTCAACAGGTGGATTGCAGCGACGTCTGCAGCGACGACGAGTCAAAGCACACCAAGACTCGTCAGGTGCCGAGGAGGCCGAAGTCCGGCCAGTACAATGACTACTTCGTCGGTGACATCTACAGGTGCCCCTTCTGCAACACGATACTCCTCGCCACCGACTTCAACTCCCTCGTGAAGCATGCTGAGGACGTAACCACCTGCGGCCAGCTGTGAACATACATGCCTTCAGATCATAGCACAAGTCCCTTGGCTTTCACCTTTGCAACCATCAGAAGGTGGTCATCGAAGAGGTTCGCATGCCTCCGATCAAGCCCAAGGTGCCCAAGGTCAAGGGACTGGGCAACAAGAAGTCTATGAAGCACTAGAGGGAGGAGGTAGAGGCCAAGAGGGCGAAGGCCAGGAGGGGCCACTGATCTTGTGTTGATGTTGCTGCTGTAAAGAAGCTTCTTTTGTATTGTCTGTGTTGAACTTGTCCGCTGTTGCTGTTGAGCAGCCTAATTGTTGAACCTAATTAAGTACCATACTATATATCCTATATTAGTTGTTTTATCTACATCTGCTTTGTTTACTGAATGTATTTATGGTGCTTGTTAGATTTGCTGCTCTATATTTGCTACCAGATTGGGAGAAAATGAGGGCAAAAAGGAACAATGAATAAAGAGAGTAGCTGCTCTAGATTAGCTACCTTTTTGAGAAAAAACACAATTGTTAGCGATAAAGAGGGAAAATACGCTCTTAAAAAGGCCAATCATAACAATAATAAAAAATAAAACCTCCAATTTAGGAGACAGGTGCGCATGTAACTACCAAATGTGCCTCACATGGTCCCACACTACGTCCCCCACATTAGCATAACATGGTCCCAACCAACTAGCCCACTCGGTCCCACATGGCATGGCCGCCTTTGTCAGCATAACGCATTCCTGACCAATCGACCCCACATGGTCCCACACCACGCGGCCCCACAAGTCAGCCAACAGTCAACCTGACGGCAGCTGTTGTTCAAGCTCTTTAATGAGTTTTGAAGAAGGAGATGGGAAAAAGTGAGGTTAAGTTAAGCGGCTGGGAAAAAGCGAGTACAACTAACGGACCAAGGGAATGAAAATAAAACTCCTATATATTTATAGAATATCTAAGACATATAAACATTAATATAGGGGTTCGTAGCATGGAAAACAAAAAAATTCTACCGCATGAACACACACAAGCCAAGATCTACCTACTAGATTGTAGCAACGAGTCGATTAGAGTACTCACCCTTGAAGATTCCAAAGCGGTTAATGAGAGCAGATTCTCGTGGGTGATGTAGTCGTACACATGTCGATCTCAAGATCGCGTAGACAATCATCCCATTGTTGCATTCTGCGGCGCTTCCAATCGGACACACGTTGATTTTCGATGAAGACCTTCCTCTCCTTTGTTCCAGCAGGCAGCGGAGGTTGTAGTTCTCTCCTCGTGATTCTGGCAGCACGACGGCGTGGTGTCGAAAGTAGAGGGAAGATCCTGCCGGGCTTCAACTAAGCCGGAGCGGGTTATGGTGGAATATTAGGGTTTCCCTGGCTGTCTAGGTGTTAGAAGCCAGAGAGGAGGAGGTGGATCCGGTGCGGCTAGGGCAGCGGTGGCGCCAGCTGGCGGCGGTGGCGAGCGGCAAGCGTGGCGTGCGATAAGCGGCGGCGGCGCGGGCTTGGGTGGCGGTGGTTTGTGGAGGGGCAGCCCCTTCCCCTCTATTTATGAGAGGGAGGGGCAGCTAGGGAGAGGGGAGTTTGAATCCTACCCCAACTCCTCTCCTTCTAGGCTTCTGGTGGAGGGAGAGAAGGATTCTCTTCTTCCACGAAACAATATCCGGTTGACTTTTCAAACTTGCCTTTTGACTTTCAATTTTTGAGTTTGATTTTCCTCTTTATCTGCACAGCCCTTTGACCTAGGACATGATGCAACCATTCCACTTAGTCATGACACATTCATGCACCCTTCCCCTTCCGGTCCGGTGAACCTTCTAGACCCTTCTAGATCATTCCGGTGAAAACACCGAAATCATTCCCGAACTCCGGAATTGGACTTTCCTTAAATGAATCTTATTCTTCGGACCATTCTGGATCTCCTCATGATATCCCAGATCCCATCCGATACTCCGAACAACATTTGGTCTCCCTAGTTACATCCAATCTACTAAACAACATCGAATCCTTAAGTGTGTCTCCCTATGGTTCATGAATTATGCAGACATGACGGAGACTCTTCTCTGATTAATAACCAATATAGGAATCAGGAAATTCATATGGTTCCCACATATTCTATGATTACTTTGCGATCGAATGAACCATTTACATACGATACCAATTTCCCTTTGTCTCGCGATATTTTACTTATCCGAGGTATGATCGTCAGTATCTCTGCATACCTAGTTCAACCTCGTTACCGATAAGTATTCTTTTCTCGTTCCCGTGATATGTGATCCCTTATGAGCCAGTCACATGCTTGCAAGCTAATTGGATGACATTCCACCGAGAGGGCCTAGAGTACATCTATCTGTCATATGGATGGACAAATCCCACTCTTGATCCATGTTCCTCAACACATACTTTCTGAACACTCGATGCCACCTTTATAGCCACCTAGTTACAGTGTGGTGTTTGATGTCATCAAAGTATCCATTCGATGATGGTGATTAACATGATCTCATGGTCGAAGGAATTATGTTACTATGTATGAAAAAGCTTATAGCAAACGAACTAATGAAATGACTTGATCTTTATGCTACGCTTATCAATAGGAGTATGCCCATCATACCATTCTCCTAATGATATGATCTTGTTGTTAATAACATCTCAATGTTCATGATCGAGAAACCACGATCATCCATTAACCAACAAGCTAGTATTATAAAGAGGCTTTACCAGGGACTCTAATTTAGTTTACAAATCACACAACTATTAATTTTTCCGGTTAATACTATTATAGCATGTATGTAAACATTTATCATAAACACAAAGATATAATAACAACGACCTTTATTATTGCCTCTAGGGCATATCTCCAATAGTATCCCACTTTCACTAGAGTCAACTAATCTAGATTACATGGTAATATACCGAACACCCATGGCGGTTTGGTGCTGGTCATGTTTTGCCCTCGGGAGAGGTTTAGTCAATGGATACACCACATTCATATATGTGTGTACTTTGAAAATATTTATGTCACCATCTTGGACATGCTCTTGAATAGCGTAAAAACGTAGCTTGATGTGCTTCAGCTTCTTGTGTGACCTTGGTTCTTGCGCATTGGCTATGGCGCCCATGTTATCACAGTAAATAGACATTGGGTCCAGCGCACTTGGAACCACACCAAGCTCTGTAATGAACTCCTTCATCCATATCACTTCTTGTGAAGCCTTCGAAGCATCTATGTATTCCGATTCAGTTGAAGATCTTGCCATAACGCTTTGCTTTGCACTCCTCCAGCTAACTGCTGCACCATTCAAAGTAAATACGTATCCAGATTGAGATTTAGAATCATCTGGATCGGTGTTCCAACTAGCATCGGTGTAACCATTAACAACGAGATGTTCATCACCTCCATAAGAAAGAACCATATCCTTAGTTCTTCTCAAGTACTTAAGGATGTTTTTGACCGTTGTCCAGTGATCCACTCCTGGATCACTTTGATATCTGCTATTAAAACTAACAGCATATGCAATGTCGGGTCTAGTACATAGCATGGCATACATAAGATATCCTATGGCTGAGGCATAGGGAGTCCTACTCATCCTTTCTCTATCTTCTGCCGTTGCATGACTTTGAGTTTTACTCAAGGTCGTATTGGGCAACATGGGCAAGAACCCCTTCTTGCTATCTTCCATTCCAAACCTCTTTAGAACTTTGTCCAAATATGTACTCTGTGACAACGATATTAGACATCTCGATCTATCTCTATAAATCTTTATGCCTAATATGTAAGCTGCTTCGCCAAGATCTTTCATTGAAAAACTATTATTCAAATAATCCTTGACACTATTAAGAAGGTCTACATCGTTCCCAATCAACAATATGTCATCTACATATAGTATTAAGAATGCTACAGAGCTCCCACTCACTTTCTTATAAATACAAGCTTCTCCATAAGTTTGTATAAAACCAAAACTTTTGATTACCTTATCAAAATGTTGATTCCAACTCCGGGATGCTTGCTTCAATCCATAAATGGACCGTTGAAGTTTGCATACCTTGTCAGCATCTTTAGGATCGACAAAACCTTTGGATTGTACCATATACAACTCTTCATCAATGTCTCCATTGAGGAACGCTATCTTGACATCCATCTGCCATATCTCATAATCATAATATGCAGCGATTGCTAACAAAATCCTCATAGACTTTAACCCGCTACGGTGAGAAAGTCTCATCGTAGTCAACTCCTTGAATTTGTCAAAACCCTTTTGCGACAAGTCGAGCTTTATAGATAGTAACATTACCATCAGCATCTGTTTTATTCTTGAAAATTAATTTGTTCTCAACAGCCTTCCGGCCATCCGGTAAGTCTACCAAAGTTCATACTTGGTTTTCGTACATGGATCCAATCTCGTATTTCATGGCTTCTTGCCATTTATTGGAATCTGGGCTCATCATCGCTTCCTCATATGTCGCAGGGTCATCGGTGTTGTCCACCAACATGACACTCATAACGGGACCATACCAATCGAGTGGTATGAGTTCAGTTGACACCTGAATTCATGATTACTTCAACCGAAGTTTCATGATCAACATCATTAGCTTCCTCTCTTATTGGTATAGGAGCCACAGGAACTACTTTCGGTGCTGCGCTACTCTCAAGTCCGAGAGAAGGTTCAACAACCTCGTCAAGTTCTACTTTCCTTCCATTCACTCCTTTCGAGAGAAACTCCTTCTCTAGAAAGGATCCATTCTTAGCAACGAAGATTTTGCCCCCGGATCTATGATAGAAGGTATACCCAATAGTTTCCTTCGGGTATCCTATGAAGACGCTTTTTTCCGCTTTGGGTTCAAGCTTTTCGGGCTGTAACTTCTTTACATAAGCTTCTCAACCCCAAACTTTAAGGAATGACAATTTAGGTTTCTTCCCAAACTATAATTCATACGGTGTCATTTCAACGGATTTAGATGGTGCCCTATTTAAAGTGAATGCGGCTGTTTCTAATGCAAACCCCAAAACGATAGCGGTAAATCTGTAAGTGACATCATAGAATGAACCATATCTAAGAGAGTTCGATTACGATGTTCGGACACACCATTACGTTGTGGTGTTCCCAGCGGTGTCAATTGTGAAAGTATTCCGCATTTATTCAAATGCTCGCCAAACTCGTAACTTAGATATTCACCTCCACGATCAGATCGTAGAAATTTAATCTTCTTGTTACATTGATTCTCTACCTCACTTTGAAATTCCTTAAACTTCTCGAAAGTTTCGACCTTATATTCCATGAAATAGATATACCCATATCTACTCAAGTCATCCGTGAAGGTAAGAACATAACGATAACCACCACGCGATGCTACACTCATTGGGCCACACACATCGGTATGTATGATTTCCAATAAGTCCGTAGCTCGCTGCATCATAACAGAAAATGGAGTCTTAGTCATTTTACCCATCAGACATGCTTCGCATCTTTCAAGTGATTCAAAATCAAGTGATTCAAGAAGTCCATCGTAATGGAGTTTCTTCATACGCTTCACTCTAATATGACCAAGACGATAGTGCCACATATAGGTTGAGTTATCACTCAATTTCAAACATGTAGCTTCAATGTTATTAATGTGTGTATTTCTACAATCGAGATTCAATAAGAATAGACCATCTATCAAAGGTGCATGTGCATAAAACATATTACTCATATAAATCGAACAACCATTATTCTTGGACATAAACAAGTAACCGTCTCGCAATAAACATGATCCGGATATAATGTTCATGGTCAACACATGCACCAAATAAAAATTATTTAAGTATAAAACTAATCCTGGTGGTAGATAAAGAGGTAGCGTGCCGACCGCGATCACATCAACCTTTTATCCATTTCCAACGCACATTGTCACCTTGTTCTTCGCTAGTTTCCATCTATTCTACAACACCTATTTTGAGTTACAAATATGAGCAACCTAACCAGTATCAAATACCCAGGCACTACTACGACTACTAGTAAGATAAATATCAATAACATGTATATCGGATATACCTTTCTTCTTGATATTGCGGTTCTTCAGATCCGCCAAGTATAGGCAATTCCTTCGGTGACCTTCTTCCTTGCGATAAAGCACCCAGATGTCGCTTAGGCCCAGCCTTGGTCTTCTTCGCCGGCGCGGTAGCTTTCTTATCGCCCTTCTTGAAGTTTCCCTTTTTCTTAGGCTTGCCTTGCTTCTTGAATTTGGTGGTCTTATTGACCATCAACACTTGGTGCTCTTTCTTAATCTCCACTTCCGCAGACTTCAACATAGAGAAGAGTTCTGGCAACGTCTTATCCATGCGCTGCATGTTGTAGTTCATCACAAAGTTCTTGTAACTTGGTGGTAGTGATTGGAGGACACGATGAATCCGTAAGGCATTAGGAATTATTATTCCCAAGCTCTGGATCTTATTAGCGTGCCAAGACATCTTAAGCACATGCTCACTGACGGAGTTGCCCTCTTCCATCTTGTAGTTAAAGAACTTTCCAGAAGCTTCATAACTCTCAACTGCCGCGTGAGCCTAAAATATCATTTTGAGTTCACGGACAATATCATGTGCGTCAAAGTTCTCAAACCTTTTCCGAAGCTCCGATTCCAAACCATACAAGATAGCACACTAAACCGTGGAGTACTGATTCTTTCGAGTACGATAAAAAATTTCTCGTCATCGGTAGCATCTTCTGCAGGTGGATCACTGATGGCGCCTGAGAGCGCTTCGTCGGGAAACCCCAATAGCAAGGTGTGATGCAGCATAGCAGCAAGTCTTCCCTAAGTAAGAAACCGAGGTTATCGAACCCGCCGGTGGAAGGAAACATTCTCAAAGGTGTTGCAAGCAACTTGGAGACCTGCACAACACAAACTCAAGACTTTGCCCCAACGAACAGTGATGTTGAAAATCTCACTGGTTGTTGTAACAAAGGATTAACTGTATGGTGTGGAAGGTGATAGTGGTATGCAGAAAGTAAATAGTAACATTGGAAGATATATCAATGGTAAAGATTTGACCGGGGTACATAGTTCACAAGAGGTGCCCTCCTTAGATAAACAAACATGGCATGCAGGGTAAACAAATTACAGTAGGGTAATTGACAGGACTGAGCAAGGCATAACAATGCAATACTAGACATCAAGATCCTATGAGATTCGATTGGGCAATACAACAAGATACATAGACCGCCATCCAACTGCATCTATGACTAGAAGTCCACCTTTGGCCAAGATAGCTACTAACAACGGAGAGCATGCAAGATCACAAACAACACAGACATGATATAATCAATAAGACAAAAACATTAATCAATCTGACATAGTAATCTCAATATACATCGGATCCCTACAAACACAACATGCATGATTACAAATAGATGAGATCTTGATCATGAGCAGACTCACAAGATCTAGACATGAAAGCACAAAGGAGGAGATACAACCATCTAGCTACTACATGGACCCGTAGTCCAAGGTGGAACAACTCATGCTTCATACCGGAGGCTGGCATGATGAAGAAGAATGCCTTCGGGATGATTTCCCCTCCGACAGGGTGCCGGTAGGAGCTACAGATCCCCCCTATATAGGGATGATGGTGGCGGCGGCTACAGACGGATTCTTGGAATATTGATCGGGTCCTTAGGGTTTAGGCATCGGGGGCTTCTTATAGGCGAAGAGGCGAGGCAGGGGAGCGGCCAGGGGGCCCACACTCTGCACAAGCACGGCCTATGGTGGGCCCGCACCTGGGGGTGCGGCCGCCCTGTGGCTCCCCCCCGTCTCTCCTCTGGACTCCGTGTTCTCCTCGGCGAAATATTGACTTTGGCTTTTGTCCCGTGCAATTCCGAGAATATTTCCTTACTAGCTTTACTAGAACCAAAAACAGAAGAAAACAGGCAACTGGAACTGTGGCATCTTGTTAATAGGTTAGTACCAGAAAACATATAAAAACACCTCAAAGTTTAGACAAAGCAAAGAAAAGTAGATACAAAACAAGCACGGAACATCAAAAATTATATATATGTTTCTGACGTATCAAGCATCCATAATCTTAACTCCTGCTCGTCCTCGAGTAGGTAAGTGATAAAAATAATAATTTTGAGGTGACATGCACCATCAAAACCAAGATCAAACCATTTGCAAGCAAACAGATAGAAACAAAGAACTCTAAACATGATCATGAAAGATGGAGTTATAACAGTAATACAAAGTAACTATGCATGCAACATGAAATGCTGCAAACAAAGCTCATGAATAACATGCATTGAAAAACGTTTGTTTGTTTCACATACTGAAAACATGGCATAGTGGAATTCAGCTTGTCCCTCATAGAGTAGCAAATATATGCATACCTTCAAAGTTCATAAGAGTGACTAGATACAAATAGCACAAGAACAAGCAATATCAACAATATGCATCAATCAATAAGTTTTGGGACAATGCACATAGAACTAAGAATGGCAACTATGCTCTCTTAACTGGTGGATAAAGGTAGAAGGTGGAGACTCAATATAATGGTGGAAGAAAGGCCCTTCATAAAGGGAATCAGGGATTTCAAGTTTCAAAAATATCTTCCAAAAATTATGGTACTTGTTAGCTTTCAGCTCTCATTTCCCCTATCATAAGCATCTTGAAGTGATTAAGGTTAAAGTGAACAAACTATGGAGTATATGCTTGACAAAGTATAAGTTGACAATCTCATGTCCCTTGAATATGAGGGCCGCTCCTCATGCTACTCAACTTTAGTCACCTGTAAGTTCTTGTCATAGTAAGTACATGTGTATCATAGAGAACCGCCAACGGGGTACCCCTTGCACATGGTACAGGAGCTATCCCATAACCAAAATGACAAGGCAAGCAGACAATGAGCATCTCAACAATCTTTTTATTTGCTATTTTCATAGATTTTTCTTCAGGATGCTTCACAAATTGCTCATTATGGTGATGCTGCAAGGTTCCACCATGATTAGGCATGTCTTAGGCTAGCGTCCTAGGCATTTCTATAACACAAAATACATAACTCCATGGACTTACAAGCTCCCCTTTTATTTCACACCGACGACATCCATATACAAAAGAGCATGATATCAAATGTGTACAAAGTATAAGTGCAATGTTGAAAACGTTCCCCGTGATAGCACAGTTCTGCTAATTCCAACGTATAAGTGCAAGCATATACAACATAGATGACACAATGGTTCAAGTTTATTAGGGGAAAGAAATATAAAGTGTGCCATCAAGTTTGTGAGAGCTTTAATCACTACGTTTTCACATAACAAAATACTGTTTAATTGGAAGATAGATGAAAACAAGAATATACTTGGAATGGTGTAACACACCATTCATAGGAATTTATAGTGGACACTTTGGAATAACTTGGTTTCTTGGGAGTTGGATGCATGAGTAGAACTTACTCATACAAGTGGAGGCTAGCAAAAGACTGGAAGCAACCAACTAAGAGAGCAATCGCCATAATCATGTAGAGCGATAAAACATTACTAATCAAAGCATAGAGTGGTACTACAAGTCAAGGACTAAATGATCATAGAGGCTGTGGTGACTTGTTCATAGTCATAACATGGTGTGAGCATGTGCCAAGTCAACCCAAACAAAGCATCAAAGGATAAAACCACAATACTATGCTTTTGCATGCTAAAACAACGCATGATTCTTTCAAGGCACACTAAGCAATCCCAATTGTTTGGAACAAGTCATTATACAGCAAAATAACTAAGCATAAGGTCAAACCAACACCTAGCATGACATGCTAAAGTCTAAGTCACAGTCAAAGCAAGCTCCTCTTGCACTATTCAAGCAATAACTTTCTACTCCTTTCAAACACCAATCAACTTATTTGCAACAACACAACGAGAACTGGGGTACAAACTACTTTATTCAAGCAAACTAAGAAAACTAAGCAAACTAAAGGAAAACTAGGACACTCCAAAAACAACACAACAGTGCATGAAACAATAAAAATGAAGTGTCTAGAAAGACCTGAGCTTTTTATTGATGAAGGAGGGGATGCCTTGGGCATCCCCAAACTTTAACAACTTACCTCTTGGATATATTTTTGGGGTGACACCGGGGTGGCATCCCCAAGCTTGAGATTTTGTCCATTCTTCATCTCATTACATTATTCTCTCTCTACACCAGAATTTTTCCTTCATACAAAACTTCACACATTCTTCATTAGCACCAATAGTGTATTCAAAATATAATAGACCCTTGGGTTTAGCTTTGGAATAGCAAAACTTTCACTAAAAACACAAGTATTGTAGAAATTCCATCAAAAAGCTCAATTTTCCAAAAAGAACCCAAAAAGAACCCAAAAAGGAATCAATAAGAAACAAATGCAAATAATGGCAGAAATCTGTCAAAACAGACCAGCAGGTAGAAACCGATTTTTTCAAAGACCTTCTATTGCTCAAATAAAAAAGTGTTGAACTAATGAAAGTTAGATAACATACTAGGGGATTTATGTGCAAATTATAAGATCAATCCTACTTACAGAGACTCCTCACGAATTTTGACGGTGGAGCACAAAAATCTGTTTCGGGACAGCAACTCCCCAAATCTTACTTCCCTCTCATTAGAGGTCATACTTGGAACAAAAAGAAAACAAAAAGGATAATCCAAGACTCAAGAAAACTCTTGGGTTATCTCCCAAAAAGTACTTTTCTTTAATGCATTTAAATTAGGAACAAGAAGCAAGAATCAAGTATTTTCAAATGAAGACGCATTAACATCAAACCTTGCTTTCAAAGGAGGAGCAAAAAGCAACTTATCTCTCCTCGTAGGGATGTGTTAAATACCTTTCTTGAATGGAAATTGATATTTAATGGTGCCTTATTTCATATCAATGATGGCACCAACAGTTCTAAGAAAAGGTCTTCCCAAAGTAATAGGACAAGAAGCATTGTATTCAACATCCAAAACATAGAAATCAACACTTCCCATGAGTTTCTTCTTAGCATTGTTATTAAGTGGGACATCCAAATAACAATCTTCCATAGGTGGCAAATCAAGCATTTCATAAATCTTTCTAGGCATAATGGAGACACTAGAACCAAGGTCACACGAAGCTTTGAGATCAAAGTCATTCACTTGCATATTAATCAAAGAGGATTGTGCTTCAGACAAAGATGAAATATTTTTCTCAGCACTCAAAATTTTTGACTGTAAACTAGGAATTTCTCTATTTAGATTCTCAACCCGATGACTAATATTTTTTCAAGATAACAGATTGTTCTTCCATAGTTTTAGTGAATATATTGTTTTTCTCATATTGCATTTTCATGAAGTTTTTAGTGGATATTTCAACTTATAGAATCCTATCTTCACTAGGTATTCTAGATCTACCATGATAAGTATTTCCATTATTAGGAGGATAAGGCCTATAGTTATTACCATACGCATTGTTGCCAAAATTATTATTCCTAATGAAGTTCACATCAACTTTCTCTTGTTGAGCAACCAAAGAGGCTAAGGGAACATTATTTGGATCTAAAGGAGTTTTCCCATTAACAAGCATAGCCATAATAACATCAATCTTATCACGCAAAGAGGAGGTTTCTTCAACAGAATTTACCTTCTTACCATGTGGAGCTCTCTTAGTGTGCCATTCAGAATAATTAACCATCATATTATCAAGGAGTTTTGTTGCAGCACCCAAGGTGATGGTCATAGAGGTACCTCCAGCAGCTGAATCCAACAAGTTTCTTGAACAGAAGTTCAAACCTGCATAAAAAGTCTAGATAATCATACACGCAGTAAGTCCATGAGTGGGAAATTCTTAACCAAAGATTTCATTCTTTCCCAAGCTTGAGCAACATGTTAATTATAAAGTTGTTTAAATTTCATATTATCACTTCTCATGGATATAATCTTAGCAGGAGGGTAGTATTTTCCAATAAAAGCATCTTTGCACTTAATCCAACAATCAATACTATTTCTAGGCAAGGATAGCAACCATTCTTTAGCTTTTCCTCTCAAGGAGAAAGGAAACAACTTGAGCTTAATAATATCCCCATCTACATCCTTATACTTGTGAATCTCACAAAGTTCAACAAAGTTATTGAGATGGGCAGCAACATCATCAGAACTAGCACCAGAAAATTGCTCTCTCATCACAAGATTCAACAAAGTAGGCTTAATTTCATAAAAGGTAGCATCAGGAGTAGGTGGAGCAATAGGAGTGCTTAGGAAATCATTGTTGTTTGTGCTAGTGAAGTCACACAACTTGGTGTTCTCAGCATAGTTCATCTTGGCAAAAGTGGAACAAGCCAATAGCAGCAGCAACTAGAGCAGGAACTAATTTTTTTGTGTTTTTGATAAGAGAAATCAACCCAAACTAAACTATTTTTTTTGGAGTTTTTGATAAAAAGAGGCAAACAAAACTAAGCAAAATAAACTAAGAAAAACAAAAACAAAGTAAAGAGAAAGGTTGTGAAGGACTCCCCTTGTGAAGACGTCCTTAGCCTCCCTGGCAACGGTGCTAGAAAAACTTGTTGATGGCGCCTGAGAGCTCTTCGTCGAGAAACCCGAAGAGAAAGGTGTGATGTAGCAAAGCACCAAGTCTTCCCTCAGTAAGAAACCAAGGTTATCGAACCAGTAGGAGGAAGGAAACGTTCTCAAAGTTGTTGCAAGCAACTTGGAGACCTACACAACCCAAACTCAAGACTTTGCCCCAACGAACAGTGAGGTTGTCAATCTCACCGGTTGCTGTAACAAAGGATTCACCGTATGGTGAGGAAGGTGATAGTGGTTTGCAGAAAGTAAACAGTAATAGTGGAAGATATATAAATGGTAAATATTGGACCGGGGTCCATAGTTCACTAGATGTTCTCTCCTTAGATAAACAAACATTGCATGCAGGGTAAACAAATTACAGCAGGGCAATTGACAGGACTAAGCAAGGCATAACAATGCAATACTAGACATCAAGATCCTATGAGATTCGATTGGGCAATACAACAAGATACATAGACCGCCATCCAACTGCATCTATGACTAGAAGTCCACCTTTGGGTTATCATCTGAACCCCCCCCCAGTATTAAGTTGCAAGCAACAGACAACTGCTTTAAGAAAAGTGTGTAAGGTAAACAATCAACTTGTTCCATGAACAAGAGACCGTTGTTTTCTCCCTAGTGGCAACAGCACATCTACAACCTTAGAGATTTCTGTCACTTCTGTTAGATTAAATAGAGGCATGAACCCACTATCGAGCATAAATACCCCCTCTTGGAGTCACTAGCAACTACTTGGCCAAGATAGATACTAACAATGGAGATCATGCAAGATCACAAACAACACAGACATGATAGAATCAATAAGGCAAAACCATTAATCAATCTGACATAGTAATCTCAATATCCATTGGATCCCCGCAAACACAACATGCATGCTTACAAATAGATGAGATCTTGATCATGAAGCAGACTCACAAGATCTAGACATGAAAGCAAAAAGGAGGAGATATCACCATTTGATACGTCCAAAACGTATCTACTTTCTCGAACACTTCTGCTATTGTTTCTCCGCTAAACTTGTGTGATTTGGATACAACTAACATGGACAGACGCTGTTTTCAGCAGAATTACCTTGGTGTCTAGTTTTTGTGTAGAAAATCAACTATCAGGAAAATATGCCAAAAATCCTATTTCACCAGAAGATCCATGGAGCCAGAGTACGAGAAGGAGGAGGCACAGGGGCCCACACCCCCTGCCGGCGAGCCAGGCACTGGCGCCTAGGGGTTCGGCCACCCCACCTCAGCCTCCCTCTTCGCCTATAAGAAGCCTCTTGACCTAAAAACCGAGGGGGGTTCCTCGTTTTTCCAAAAAGAGTTATGTTGTGCCGCCACCACCAGAAGCCGCGATTCGGAACCAGAAACTCCGTTCTGACACCCTGCCGGGATGGGGAATTTGGGGAGAATCATCGCCATCGTCATCTCCAACGCCTCTCCATCAACCACCAATGTTTCCCTCATCCATGAGTGAGTAATCCCCCAATGTAGGCTATGAGGATGGTAGGGATTGGATGAGTTCTATCATGTAATCAAATAAGATTGTTAGGGCATAGTGCCTAGTATCTATATTAGTGCTATTTGACTTTGTTGCAACTTGTTGTGCTTAATGCTTGTCACTAGGGCCTGAGTGCCATGATCTAAGATCTGAACTTATTATTGAATCATTATGATAGTATTGTTTGTGATCTTATCTACATGTTGTGTACACATATCATTGCCCGGATCCAATGGCCCCGAAGTGACAGAAATTGGGACAACCGGAGGGGAAGGCTGTGGTGTGAGGATCACATGTGTTCACAGAGTGTTAATGCTTTGCTCAGGTGCTCTATTAAAAGGAGCACATTAATTTCTAGTAGTTCCCTTGACGCCCCGCTGCAATGGGCTGGCAAGACAAAAGATGTTGTGCAAGTTCTCATTGCTAGCACGCATGACTATATATGGAGCACATGCCTATGATTGTTTAGTATTTGCATGTTTATTCTTATTTATCTGCAATTTCCATAGTTCTCGAAGTTACATGTTTAGACTCGTCCATGCAATGCCCGTCCATCCATCCCTATGCCTACTGCGCTCATATCCTACTGTTTGCTGCTACTATTACTATTTCCCTTGTTTTGCTATTGCTGTTGCTTTGCTGTTGCTACTAAAAACTGTTGCTACTGATAAACTTCTATGAGCAAGAACTATTTCCAGGTGCAGATGAATTGACAACTCAGTTGTTAAGGCTTGCAAGTATTCTTTGTCTCCCCTTGTGTCGAATCAATAAATTGGGTAATACTACCCTCGAAGATTGTTGCGATCCCCTATACGTGTGGGTCATCAAGACTATTTTCTAGCGCTATTACCGGGGAGCATAAGCTTTATTTGTAAGTTCACTTGGATCTATTATTGTTCACTGCTACTCTGTTCATCATGGGAAAGTCTCGTGATGGAAAGTTTCCTATTTTACCATCCACTACAAGAAGAGGTACAGTACTAAATACCTTTGCTGCTATTGATTCAACGTTTGTCATAAGTAAGCTTGTTACACCACCACCACATACTCATGCTACACACACTGCTACTATTGCTGAATCTAAAACTGTTTTTGATACTCATGATGTTACTTCTACTGTGCTTGATGCGAGTGGTTCATTAGGTCCTTTCCTAGATGCTACTATGGCTGGTCTAGGAAATACTGAAACTCCTAGTGAAGACAACATTACGCTGTTAGCTCAACTGAGTCTAGAGAGAGTTATGATATTAATGATGGCTACATTGAGTTTACTGATGAATTTGTTGAAGAGTGCCGAAACACACATGGTGCTAGTGCTATTAAAAGTCTCCTTGCTAGACGTACCATTATTCCTAAATTGTCCTCTCATCCTAAGTTTGCCACCTCTCCCATAGATATTAAAGATAAAGATTATGATTTCTCTCTTGATTTATCCTATTTAGACATTGATGAGAAAGAACCTTTTTGTGGGACTAAAAATGAGAGTGTTGTAGCTCATATGAATGAGCTTTCCACTATGAGTTATTTATTCTCTGATGATTTTAAAATGCGCAAGTACTTTGTTATTAATATCTTCCCTTTTTCACTAAAAGGAGAAGCTAGGGCTTGGTTTAATAGATTACCTCCTAGTTCCATTGATAGCCCTGATTGCTTGATTGCTTCTTTCTTCTAGAAATATTTTCCTCCAGTGCTAGGCGTCTTTGCTTTGCGAGACTTTTGATTTTAAAGCAGAGAAGAAGAGAAATTGCCTGAGTCATGGACAAGGTTCTGTGCCTTGATTCATGCACATCCTGGATGTCCATTACCTAAGAATGAGCTTCTTGATATTTATTATAAAGGACTAACTGATGGTTCTAGGACATACCTAGATAGCTTTGCTGATTGTGTTTTTAGGAAAAGAACTCCTATAGATGCCGAAGAATTAATGGCTAAAATAAGAAAGAATTATGATGATTGGACTTCAATTGAACTAAATGCACCTGAAGCTATTACTCCTAAAACAGTTGTGCCTGAACCAGTTCCAACACCAACACCAAAGAAGAGGGGAGTTATTGCATTAAATGATCAAGTGATGAAGGAAACTAAGAAATGTCTAAAGGAGAAAGGTATTAGAGCTGAAGATGTGAAGAATCTACCTCCTATAGAAGAATTATGTAAGCCAATTCCCCATTCATCCACTATTGAGGTACACTCTCTCCACTTTGATGAAGGTGATATTCCCTATGGTAAGCCTCCTGATCAATGCTTAGATGAACTTGACACATTTATTGTCAAGCAAGGTAATTTTAATAAGCAAGTTCAGAATCATTTGTTGGAAAACTCTAGAGCTATTAATCAGTTGAAAGATATTGTGAAAGAACTTCTAATGATATTAAAATGCTTTGTAAACACTTTCAAATGGTTCAAACCCAACTTGATCAACTTGCTAAGGTACAAAAGGATATGCTAGTTAATTCCTCAGGAGATAAACATGCTTATGGAATTAGAACTAGGAGTGGTATAGCTACTCTAGATCCTTTATATCCTGAAGGTCACCCTAAAATAATTGAGGAGGCTTCTCTACAAGTGAAAGTAGTGGCAGTCCTCGTAAGAGAAAAAAAATAAGCACAAAATAGTTGAGGAACCACTTGAACCTGCCGTAGATCCTAATAGTATATCTCATCTCGATGCTGGCGAGTGGTAATGATAAAAATGATGCTCTGATAAGGAGGAAGTTGAGAAGAATCTGAGAAGCACACTAAGAACACCAGGTACACTAATTAAGATTTTATTTCTAAGAAACATGGTAGTGAGAGAGAACCTTGGGTGCAGAAACCTATGCCTTTTCCAGGTAAGAAACACAAGTCAAAGGAGGAAGAACACTACAAAAAAAATTGTGAGTGGATGAAACCTTTATTTTTGCAAATTCCTTTGACTGATGCTATTAAGTTGCCTCCTTATTCAAAGTATATGAAGGATATTGTCTCTAATAAAAGGAAGATTCCTAATGAGGAAATTTATACTTTTCATGCTAATTATTCCTTCAATGGTAAGGTTTCAAAGAAACTTGGTGACCTAGGTATACCAACTATTCCTTGCTCTATTAAGAACAATTATGTTAGAACTGCTTTATGTGATTTGGGAGCTGGAGTTAGTGTTATGCCTTCTTCTCTCTACAAGAGACTCCATCTAGAAAAGTTGATACCAATGGATATATCTTTGCAAATGACTGATAAGTCAACTACTATTCCTGTTGGTATATGTGAGGATGTTCCTGTTCAAGTGGCTCATAATTGCTTGGTTTTAACTAATTTTGTTGTGCTTGAAATGCGTGAAGATGATAATAGGTCTATTATTCTTGGGAGACCTTTCTTAATACTACAGGTGTTGTCATCAATTGCAATCAAGGAAAAGTAACATTCAATATTAATGATAAAGAGCATACTGTTTATTTCCCCAAGAAGGTTGCTAAGAGCTATTGCCTGAATTCCATTGAAAATATTGAGAGCATCAAGGTTGGAGAAATATATTGTCCCATTCCACAAGGAAATTTTGAAACTATTATGATTAGGACCATTGCTACCAAGTTTGAGGTAACATAATCACCATGTGGAGTGCAAAGTTTTGTTTCATATAAGATTGTTTTGGTAATAAGACTTGATCAACCTTGTTAACAAAAGGATTTTAATGAACAAAATAATGTTTTCAGTATGGTTATACTTGCTTTCTTTTACTTTTCTCCTTCCTAGTCTTTGCCTTTTCTTTTGCTAACTTTTGGTTTTTTTAGTTGTTTGCTTGTTAGAGTGTCTTAGAACTTTTGTAGTTTGGTTTTTGGTTTGCTTTTGCTTCTTCTAAAAAACCCGTTTCTGCGAGAAAATCAATTTTCATACCCTGAAAATTGGCCAAAAATAATTTTTCCCGAAAAATCCCAGAAAATTCAAAATAATTTTTTCCTCAAAAAAGGGCAGAGGGACACAGGGTGACCCGGGGTTCCATCGAGCCAGCACACCCACAGTTGTGCCGGCCCAGTGGTGCTGGCTGGCGGGGTATGGCTTTGGGTCCCTCCAAGGTCCTCCTCCCAGCCATCTTCTTTCTCTCTCCTGAAAAACACCGGAAAACTTTCTCAAGCTCGAGTTCCTTATGTTCTTGCTCGCGAGTTTCGATCTCCTTGCTCAGCCCATCTTTGTTGCTGATTTTTGGAGGGATTGCTCCTTGAAAAAAAGAGGTCATGGACAACCACACATTTGGTGAAATATTTGAGAGTGATGCACCTAGAAGGACAAGGCATTCAAGATCATCCTCTCGAGCTAGGCCCTCATAGAATGAGGATCTCATTACACCGTGATTTGGTGACGAGGGAGATGAGGGGGATGCACACCCTTCCGCCTTTCCTTGCCCAACCTTTTTGCGGGCTGCTAGGATTCTTGAGGCTTTTATAACCTTGGTTTGGAGGGTTGGACTAACAAGTTATATGCAGGATAAGAGCGTGCAATATGTTACACTCACTAAAACATTTGTCGAGAGCTTCTCTTTTACTAACAGTTTTTTCAAGCTAGATGTGTCTTTCAAAATTTATGGCAGGCCTTACACCATGACATTGAAGAAATTTTGTGAGGCCACAGGACTTGATATGTGGAATTGACAAAAGAAGATTCCATCTCAACCCGCTGATTTGTTTGAGCTCTACCACGGGATAACCAATGATAATGACCGTAGAGCCCAACGGGGAAAGATAAGAAATATTCAACTCCTCACTATCAGCTACTTTGCTTACTATCTTTCCACTAGTGTTCTTGGTAGCGAGAACACTAGTAATATTTCCATCTATCATTTGGCCTTCATAGCTGCTGCGCTCAACAAAGAAACTAGGTACAATCTTGGTTCTCTCATTGCTCGTCGCTTATCTACTAAGGGACCCATTTATGGGGGAATTATTGTTGCATGTGTTGTTGCTTCTTTGGACCTTGCTGTTGATCCAAATGATACAGTTTTGGCTCCTAAGAGGCTTGATATTGCTGCCATGAAGGCGCATCATTTTGTCACTAGTGGCTCTACCCTTGACAGCCTAGTTTATAAAATGCTGTTTACTGACGGGGAAAAGAGAGAGATCCCTCTACCCCAAACCACTTTGTTCAGTATTTCCCAGGGACCTTTGTCACGCTCCAAGGAGGATATGGATGAGAAGCTGCACATTCTTGGCTTCTATGGACACTTTCAGGGGGACGCGCCCTCATACGACCCCTCTGTACACTACACAGGCGAGTCCTCGAGCTCGTACCAGGACGAAGGGGCTTCCTAGATGTACTACGGAGGTGAACCTACTTGGTCACCATGGAGTTGAGCCCCACTTAGGCCAAAATCCTAAGCTTGGGTGGAGGTATACAAACATCACACTCATCTATATATCATGTTTCGTCGGTTATTTGTATATCCATGTTTCGCTTTCTTTTTGGTTCTTGATGCTGCTTTCTCAAAAACTCAAAAATACCAAAAATATTTTTGTTGTTTCTCTTGGTTTATTTATTTGCTTTGGTTTGCCTTAAAATAAAAATCCAAAAATATTTTGCTTTGTTTGTTTTTTCCTTGTTTGCTTGTTTGAAAAAATCGAAAACACGAAAAATATTTGTTGTTCTTATTTGGTTTTGTGAGTTCTTTGCAGGGTTCATCCGTCCTCAGTGGATTTTGGTTTCATGTTATGTTCCAAGTCACACAAGTGAAGGTCAATAATGAAGATTAAGACAACTTGAGGTGTGGCAAGAGGCTGGTAACAAACTCTATTTGTTTTCATTTTTGTACATATACTCGTCATTGTGAGCATGCTTAGTCTGTTCATGTAAGGTGTATGTTACTAATGGATGCTTATTAGTTCTTGCTTTCTTGTGATTAGCTCTAGCTTGCTAATAGTTTGTAGCATGTCATATGAATGTTTGCTTGCATTGTTTTATTCATATTTTGGTATGATATTATGGTATCCTCCTCTGAATGTTTCATGTGGATCGACTTGGCCCATGCTCACGCATGCATATGACTAAACAATAGTCGATGGCCTCGATGATTTATTTTGCCTCAGAATTCTGGTATCATTTTCATGCTGTAATTAGTCCTGTTTTGTTGCAAGCATGATTATGACAATTATTGCTCTCTCGTTTGTCGCTCCCTCTCTATTGCTAGCCTTCACTTGCACTGAGTATGAGATATACTTATGCATTCAACTCCCCAAAACCATTATTGTCAACAGTGTCCACCATACCTACCTATTAGCATCATTTGCTAATTGATTGCATATTCTTTATGCCTTGTTTTCTTCAAATAAAATGCTTATACATTTTGAGAAAGTTAGTTAGTAAAGCTCTCATGAACTTGATGGCACACTTTATTTCTCGCACTTAATAAACCTGAACCATTGTGACCTGTCCATGAAAGTTATATGCTTCCAAATTATAGGCTGGGAGTTAGCAGAACCGTGTTGTCACGAGGAACGCTTTCAACACTTATGGATACTTATCCAGTTGATACCATGCTCTTTTGTTTGCAGATGTAAATGATTGTGAAATAAAAGTGGAGCTTGTGAGTTCATGGAGTTATATATATGTGTTAGTGAAACGCCTGGGCCGCTAGCCTAAGACATGCCTAATCATGGTGGAAACTTGCAACATTACCACAGTGAGCATATGTGAAGCATCCTCAATAAAAATCTATGCAAATAGTAAATAAAAAGATCGCTAAGATGCTCATTGTCTGCTTGCCTTGTCATTTTGATCACGGGATAGCTCCTGTATTATGTGCAAGTGGTACCCCGTTGGAGGTTCTCTATGATATGCATGTATTTAGAATGACAAGAACTTACAGGTAACCAAAGTTGAGTAGCATGCGGAGCAGCCCTCGTACTCAAGGGACATGGGATTTCTAGTTTATGGTCTGTCAAGCATATAACTCATATTGGACATCACTTTCACCTTAACCACATAAATATGCCTATGATAGGGCAATGAGAGCTCAAAGCTAATGAGTACCTTACTTTCAGCATTTGGAAGCCTTTCAAACTTTTCAAAACCTTTTCACTTCCTTGTTGAGTCACCACTTATTCTATGAGCACCTTCTTGAGAGCATAGTTGTCATTCTTGTGTTTGTCTCAAAACTTGGTTAATTATGTCATGACTTTGATGCTTGTATCTCTGATATCTTTACTTATAGTTTTCACTTGAACTTCAGTGGTGCCTTGGCATTTATATTGTGCTCTACAAACAAAGGCAAGCGAGAAACCACTCTATCATACCTTTTTATGAGCATTGCAATGTTGCTCATGTTTATGTTCCATGCTACTTATTATTATTGAGTTGGTTTCTCTTCATAGCTTGCATTGACTATTGAGTAGACTTAGTTGCATACTATTTATTATGAATGCCTAAGTGTCTACTCCTGTGATGAAAATATATACATCATATGAAGCAAATGTGTTCATGAAAGTTCTTTTATCGCACTTAGTTTTCAACTGAATTGCTTGAGGACAAGCAATAAGCTAAGCTTGGGGGGAGTTGATACGTCCAAAACGTATCTACTTTTCCGAACACTTTTGCTATTGTATCTCCTCTAAAATTGTGTGATTTGGATACAACTAGCACGGACTGGCGCTATTTTCAGCAGAATTACCTTGGTGTCTAGTTTTTGTGCAGAAAATCAACTATCAGGAAAAATCCCAGAAAATATGCGAAAAATACTATTTCACCAGAAGATCCACGAAGCTAGACTACGAGACGGAGTGAAGGCCTGGGGGGCCCACACCCCTGCCAGGCGTGGGCCAGGCCTGGCCGTGCCTAGGGGGGTGCGGCTACCCCAGGCACCCCCTCGGCCTCCCTCTTCACCTATAAGAAGCCTCTTGACCTAAAAATCGAGGGGGGTTCGTCGTTTTTCCAGAAAGAGTTCTGTGCCACCACCACGAGCCGATTGAACCGAAACTCCGTTCTGGCACCCTACCGGGATGGGGAATTTGGGGAGGATCATCGCCATCGTCATCGCCAATGCCTCTCCATCAACAATAAATGTTTCCCTCATCCATGAGTGAGTAATCCCCCATTGTAGGCTATGGGGATGGTAGTGATTGGATGAGTTCTATCATGTAATCGAATAAGATTGTTAGGGCATAGTGCCTACTATCTCTATTAGTGATATTTGACTTTGTTGCAACTTGTTGTGCTTAATGCTTCTCTCTAGGGCCCAAGTGCCATGATCTCAGATCTGAACTTATTATTGAATCATTATGATAGTATTGTTTGTGATCTTATCTACAAGTTGTGTACACATATCATTATCTGGATCCAAAGGCCCCGAAGTGACAGAAATTGGGACAACCGGAGGGGATGGCTGTGGTGTGAGGATCACATGTGTTCACGGAGTGTTTATGCTTTGCTCCGGTGTTCTATTAAAAGGAGCACCATAATTGACAGTAGTTCCCTTGAGGCCCTGCGCTTGGCTGTGGGACAAAGATGTTGTGCAAGTTCTCATTGCGAGCACGTATGACTATATATGGAGCACGTGTTATTGATTGTTTAGTACTTGTATGCTTATGCTTATTTATCTGCAATTTCCCTAGTTCTTAAAGTTACATGTTTAGACTCGTCCATGCGACGCCCGTCCATCCATCTCTATGCCTACCGTGCTCATATCCTACTATTTGCTGCTACTATTATTATTTCCCTTGTTTTGTTGTTGCTGTTGCTTTGTTGTTGCTACTACAAACTGTTGCTACTTATAAACTTCTGTGAGCATGAACTATTTCCAGGTGTAGCTCAATTGACAACTCAGTTGTTAAGGCTTGCAAGTATTCTTTGGCTCCCCTTGTCTCGAGTCAATAAATTGGGTAATACTACCCTCGAAGACTGTTGCGACCCCCTATACTTGTGGGTCATCACCATCTAGCTACTACATGGACCTGTCGTCTAAGGTGGAACTACTCATGCTTCATACCGGAGGCTGGCATGATGAATAAGAAGGCCTCCGGGATGATCTCCCCTCCGACAGGGTGCCAGGAAGAGCTTCAGATCCCCCTGATCTAGGGACGATGGTGGCGTCGGCTGCAGACGGTTTCGTGGAATATTGATTGGGTCCTTAGGGTTTAGGCATTGGGGCCTTCTTATAGGCGAAGAGGCAAGGCGGCAGGGCCCACACCTGACGCGACCTAGGGTGGGCCGCGCTGAGGTCTGCTGCCTGTGGTTCCCCTCCGTCTCTCCTCTGGACTCCGTGTTCTCCTCAGTGAAATAATGACTTTGGCTTTTGTCCCGTCCAATTTCGAGAATATTTCCTTACTAGCTTTTATGTAACCAAAAACATAATAAAACATGCAACTGGCACTGTGGCATCTTGTTAATAGGTTAGTACTAGAAAACATATAAAAACACCTCAAAGTGTATACAAAGAAAAGCAAAGTAGATAATAAACAAGCATGCAACATCAAAAATTATAAATGCGTTTCCGATGTATCAATCACCCAGCGGTGCATCTAGCACATAGGTCAACGGACCAGCATTAAGGACAATCCTCAAATTGCGGAACCAATCCGTGAAGTTGCTTCCATTTTTTTCAACTTTTCTTTCGCTAGGAACGAATTAAAATTGATGGTAGGGGCCGCCATTGATCTACAACATATTTGCAATAGTTTAGACTAAGTTTATGACAAATTGAGTTCTAATTAATAGTTAAATTAATATAGGTGAACTCACACTCAAAACAGCATCCCTCACATTGTTTTAGTGATCACATGAACCAAATCCACCACATCAAAACCGATCATCACGAGAGATGATGTAGCTTCAAAGGTGAAAAATAAACATGTTCATCATATCTACTATATGACTCATGCTTTACCTTTTGGTGATCCGTGTTCCGAGACCATGTTTGTACATGCTAGGCTTGTCATGATCAAACCTTAGCTTCCGCATGAGCAAATCTGGCTTGCTCCCGTTGTATACACTCGCATAATCTAACACACCCGATCATCACGTGGTGCTTGAAACAACGAGCTTTGGCAACGGTGCCTACTAAGGATGAACACTTTATAACTTGATATTTTGTGAGAGGGATCATCTTATAATGCTACCGTTGCAAAGTAAGCAATACAAGATGCATAAAAGGATTAACATCACATGCAATTCAAAATATGTGATATGATATGGCCTTTCTTCTTGTGCCTTCGATCTCCATCTTCAAGCACGAACATGATCTCCATCATCACCAGCGTGGCTTAAAGGTCAATGGCACCGCTCCATGGTTGTCGTCTACCAGCATCAATTATTACAAATACTTTGAATAATAGACACGTAGGTCTTAATGAAATTAAAAGACAACCATAAGGCTCCTGCCGGTTGCCAACTTACAATAAGGAACATTGCATACATCACATATAATCACAGTCATGGCCATATCACATCTCAGCACACCCCTGCAAAAAAAATTAGACGCCTCTAATTTTCTTTGCATAATTTACGTGGTTTGGGGATTTCTATAAGTGTCGTTCTAACTTACGAACAAGAACCACAACGTTTATACTAGTATTGTCAATCACTTGTTGTAAATTGAATCTTCACTATGTTGGGAGAAACATGCACCCGCAAAGCCACTTATGCAATACAAGTTGCATGTCAAGCGTAGAGCAAGTCTCATGAACGATGTCAAGTAAGGTTAGCACAGGCGCTTCATCCCACCATCCCGCAAGATGCAAAGTACACTAGAAGCAATCAACAACAAAAGCATCAACATCCACAATTACCATTACGTTCTACTGGTGCAACATATCTACATATAAACTTAGCTCTGATACCACTGTAGGGGTTCGTAGCATGGAAAACAAAAAACTTCTACCGCATGAACACACACAAGCCAAGATTTATCTACTAGACTGTAGCAACGAGTCGATTAGAGTACTCACCCTCAAACATTCCAAAGCGGTTAACGAGAGCAGATTCTCGTGGGTGATGTAGTCGTACACTTGCCGATCTCAAGATCGCGTAGACGATCCTTCCGGCGATGCATTCCTGCAGCACTTCCGCAGTCGATCATACGTTCGGTACTCGATGAATACCTTCCTCTCCCTTGTTCCAGCAGGCAGTGGAGATTGTAGTTCTCTCCTCATGATTCCGGTAGAACGACGGCATGGTGTCGGAAGTAGAGGGAAGACCCCACAGGGCTTCTCCTAAGCCGGAGCAGGTTATGGTGGGGTATTAGGGTTTCCCTGGTGATCTAGATATTATAAGCTGGAGAGGGAGAGGTGGAGGCAGCGGCTAGGCGGTGGCAATGGCCGTCGTGATTGAAGGCAGCGGCGAGGCGGCGGCGGCGGGCTTGGGTGGTGGTGGTGTGTGGAGTGGCAGCCCCCTCCCCTCTATTTATGAGAGGGAGGCGCAGCTAGGGAGAGGGGAGTTTGAATCCTACCCCAACTCCCTCTCCTTTTAGGCTTGTGGTGGAGGGGGAGAAGGATTCTCTTCTTCCTCCACCAGGAAACATTGTCCTAGTTTGACTTTTCAAACTTTCCTTTTGACTTTCAATTTTGGAGTTTGCTTTTACTCTTTACTAGCTGAATGCCCATGCGGTGCTACGGAATAAAATTAAAAATACATACATATATTTTACACAATTATTCTAAATTGAAAAATGATATTAAACATGAAGCCACATAATTTCCATTCATACGACGACAAATAGCTATTTAGTCGCCAACTTCTTTCATCGGCACCTTAACTCTTCTAAAGCAAAACTACAAGAATGGTGATATCTCTGCAAGCAACTTATTATATAAAGATCACAAGTTACAAGTCATTGTGTCATCCCAAGGATGCCACCTGCCATCGACCAGACCACCGGGGCCGCCAATGCCACGGTTGGCGCGGGCTCAATTAGCCGATGGCTACAAGTGGGAGCACCTAGAACAGGCTATAATGCCGCCCTCACGGCCATTTCAGCCGCCGAACATGAGGATATAGAATTGTGCCCGGCTCTTGTCTGCCAAGATTCTGGGGCCGTCGCGCCGGCTACCTTCTCCTCCGGCCACGGCTTTCCGTCTAGGGCCTATGTGCCGCACCAGCTAGGAGCTCCCAACACGCGAGGAGAGGAGGTCCCTGCCCACGCCGCCTCGCGACCGGATGAGATCCTGACACCATCGTTAGCCACACAGTCTTTGCCGGCAACGTCGTTTCATGGCGGCGGGGATGGTCAGAGGTGGATGGGAGAGTGGCAGCGGTGGCTAGGATTTTTCGTGATCCGCTCCCCTGGGAATGATGCGAGGCCCGGGTACCGACTTCATATGATTACATGACACCTTAAGAATGTTCATTCGCCATTCGTTATTCAGTAAACACTGCTATTAAAAATTATATAGCAAGAAAATGACACGCAGCTTTTTTGTTGATGGTATATGCACATTAAACTTACTTAAAAGAGAAGAGATATAGTATGTGTACTCTCTATCATAAGTGCACCTATCTTAAATAAAAATTACGTTACTACGATATTGAACAGAAAATGCATGCTTCATCCTTTCTTCCCTTAAATTAGTTATTATACGGGCCCCGCCTAATTATTGATATTTTGACAGTGCTCTCTTCCAAATGTAGAAGAACAGTCCCAATATCATTGCACCCCATGGCAATATGGCATGTCGCGATATGTGCCCACATTAATGGTCATGAGCTAGCGTCTACCTTTGCGTTTATACGTGCATATCAATCCGTCGGATCTCGGGCTCTCACGCAAGCAGCCTTTGGGTGGCAGCGTTCGCCGCCTCTCGTGTCCACCACCTTTGGAAGAAGCGAAATCAGCGAGCAAGAAACATGGGAGGAATTGAAGACTAAATAGATGGCGGTTGAGTGATGAATCAGTAAATTTTGCGGGCAAAGGTTTCACGAGGAAGATTTTAGTCTATTAGACACACACCATGCGAGGACACACCGGTCGATCCCGCACCTTCTCCCTCCTCTGCTTCAATCTCCAATCTGACGCCTGCCTCCTCGGTCATGATCCACCGCATGTCCACCTCCTCTCTCACCCGAGCTCCTCCTCCCCGCCTCCAACCTCGCCCAACTCCGCGTCTTCCCCAAGCAAATCCCCTCTTCACGCGAGCACGCGCCCGAGATCCCCTCGCCCTCATGACTCGCCTTGCCTCGCTCGAACCTCGCCAGCCACCGACGCTAGGAGCACATCCTCATCGACCCGGACCCTGCCACCAGATGTTGCCGCTAGGAGCACGTCCTCGTCGGCCGGACCCACCACAGGCGCCTCATCGTTGCATCCTTGGGGCAAGGGGTGCGAGTAAGCGTGGCTGGTGTGATGGAGATTGGAGGCGAGATGAGTTAGTGGAGCGCGTGAAGGCGAGTTTCGGTGGCGGTCCTTGGCGGCGGGGACCGGAGGAGCTTCGCAGCGGCACAGACCATGGGCCTAGGCGTTCAAGGTCGTGAGTGTGCAGCGCTCAAGCCAGAGGAGGCGAGGCCTATGGGCGCCATGTGGAGGAAGGGTTTGTCACTTAGCGGTGGCACCTCTTGTAATATTCTCGAACAACCATGGGCAAAACAGTCCAAATAAAATGGAGCAGAAATTTTTGTAGGACGAACCTACCTCTGTGTAAATTATATTTATGGACTGACGTGAGAGCTAATTCTAGATGTATGCTAATGCTGCACCGGTGCGGGTTTGTTAGCCAGCTCACGTACATGTCAATCTTTTCACGGCGTGACGCAACTCGCAAGGACGGACTACGGGAGTAAAATACGCTAGCGCAATAGAAAACAGACCAAAATCCTCTCACTCTCTCTCTCTCTACTCATGTCATTCCCCAATTCCTATCCACAATCCATTGTATCCTTCGCCGCTGGCTGCTCTCACTGTCCCACGTCCTCAGTTTTGCCCTGCCGCCTGCTCTCCCCTCTCGCTGCTCACCCCTTCGCCTCGTCTCCCACAGCCTCGACACCTCGTCGTCTCATCTTCCATGACATTACCGCACGATTCCGGCTGCCGGCGTCCACCAACTCCCAAAATCAGCCGATCCTGTGCCTCATCCACCTACTCCCACATGTCCCCATCGCATGCAGTCCTCAATCGGTGTTGGTCCTCAACCTGGCCATTTGGCGCATTAAGTCAAAGGACAGGCGATGGCGCATATCAAGCAGCAACCACTTCCTTCCACGAGGACCTAGTTGCTGCCCGAGCCGGAACTCGCGGTCGCTCTCCTGTAGCCTAGCGCAATCCCTATGTGTGGGTACCAATGTCGTAGTTGCGGATCCCCTTATTCCCTAGCATGATGGATTCTAGGATGCGGCATTGATGGGCATGGGATAGAGGGAGGCAGAGGCCTTGGTGAGGAATTTGAGTGCGCGTGGACTCGGATCATACCTTGTCGCCAATGGGGATTCGTCGTTGTGTTGGACCGGTGGTTAGGGTTGAATAGAGAGAAAAGTAACAGGTAATCTCTATTTTCTCTATTTATATTGGTAGTTTTGGGGCTAAAAGATATTTCCGTTTTATTTTGATACGGGATTATGTTATATTGATTAACAGGTCCGAATACTTCCATATTATGATCTATTTACGTACAAGACTTTCAATCATGGATATATCCTACCTTGTAAACCAACTACTTGAGGCTCAGTTTATTTGCATCAACAATTAAACCGATGACAGCGCTTCTCGAGGCAAACCAAAATTTTGATTATATACAACTGAATGACATATGGACCATTGTGAATCTATATTTGTGTCAATTTTTGTTGAACAATACATACTGACATTGTACAAGTTTTCCTTTAAGATCTATCCAACATACAATAAAAATAGAAATCATAGCTGCGTGTAGGTGATCTACTTGTATTCAGCCTTTGTTTTCAATCAAAGAAGGGGTTGAGTCTGTCGACAAAGTCAAGAAGTAAACAACCAACGGGGTTGATTCTGTTTGTAGCCTTCCCGTGATGGTGTCTGATTAATTGTAACAATTTGATTGTAGCTTTCTATTTAATTAGCCTTCCCGTGAGGGTGTGTGATTAATTGTAAAGGTTGTTTTTTATTTTCCGGTAAAGGATGTGTGATTAATTGTATAGATTTCCTTTTATTCTCCTTGATTGTAGCATTCATTGCCTTCCGTAAGGGACGATGTGTATATGTGCTTTCATAGGATGTAAATTGTATGGCCTAGATTGCTTCAATGTTTGATGTTTGAGGATGACCTACGATCACCAACATCCTTTTAATAATAAAGATTTGCACAAGCATTTGACCTAGGACATGATGCAACCATTTCACTTAGTCATGATACAGTCAAGAACCCTTCCCCTTCCGGTCCGGTGAACCTTCTAGACCCTTCTAGACCATTCTGGTGAAAACACCAGAATCATTCCCGAACATCGGAATAGGACTTTGCTTATATGAATCTTATTCTCCGGACCATTCGGATCTCCTCGTGATATCCGGATCCATCAAGACTCTGAACAACATTCGGTCTCCCTACTTACATTCCATATATGCTAAACAACATCGAATCCCTAAGTGTGTCTCCCTACGGTTCTTGAATTATGCAGACATGACCGAGACTCTTCTCCGATCAATAACCAATAGAGTAATCTAGAAATTCATTTGGTTCCCACATATTTCTACGATTACTTTGTGATCGATGAACCATTTACATATGATACCAATTTCCCTTTGTCTCGTGATATTTTACTTATTCAAGGTCTGATCGTCGGTGACGAGGGTTCGACTCGTCAATGCCCATTGTTATGGACTTGGGTTTTGGAGAATATGGAGATGCTGGAAGTCGTGGAACGGTTAACAGACAAGAAACACAGGGACATGAGATTTACCTAGGTTCAGGCCCCCGGAGGGAAAACCCTACTCCTGCTTGTCTACTATTGATTATGGTGGAACCAAAGATTACAGGGTACGCAAATGCAATCTGGCATGGAGGTGTGTATGAGGTGAGTTGAGAGATCCTTCTCGCTGCACTCTCCTGCCCTTTATATAGATAGGCCATGTCCTGGCATAGGTCGATTCGGTTAGAAATTAGGGTTGATACCCTTTTAAATTCTATCTAATCTAGACTTTTCCTCCAAGGATTCGAAATCACCACGGGCTTGGGCCACACAAAATCTTCATGGGCTGTGTGTCCTTACATGGGCCTTCCTTGGGCTGGACCAGGTATACCAATGTCGTGCACCCGTAGGGTATATCCATGTCAGTAGCTCCCGAATGTTCGGTGAGATCGTAGATTATTGAGAACTCTTCAATCTTTCGGTGCTTTTTAGTTGAGCATGTTATTTCAAGGAGAAATGTTTAGTTCATTGGGATTGTTGATGCATGTGTTTGGCTCACCCGATGGATCAGGCCTAGTTAACTGTCATAGGACAAAAAAACAAGATCTTCATCAAATTCGAGTCCCTGGACTCGAATTTGGAACGATTGCTGGTGTTATTCGACTCAGGCCGTTGTGGTCTTACAGGAGTCAAATCCCAGTGTTTGTTCGAGGATGTACCCAACACATCCGTTGGGATTTTCATAGTTCTTGTTGACCGCGAAATTTACTAGCATGGCGTGAGTGGTCGTTGCCGGCCATCGGTATGTCTGTAGATCTTATCTTTACATGTAGATACATCATCAAAATTTTATCACCTTGGAGGTGTTTGGTGGCCAAGAGACTTTTTCTTTTAGCGTTATATTGGGCAAAGTTGCCAAAGATTTTTGTCATATTTGATGCGAAGGATCTCGATCGAATAATTCATAGGGTGCCGACCAAGCGCACCCTATGGGAGTATCCCAGTGTCTGTTTGAATGAGCTAGATGCGAAACATTAGTTAGTTGTTTACATTATTAGTCCGAAGGGCCCATTTTTCAGATCTTGTGACGACACTCCCTATGGAGTAGCCCCGAGTCTGCATGGTGAGTCGTAGACTTGACGTAGGACTCAAAGATAATTTCGAGGTGACATTACCTGTGCAATGTCTCTGGTGTGCAGCCAGCGCTCCTAATAGGAGTAGCCCCCGAGTCATTTCTCGAATCGTAGATTCGAGTAAGTACTTGTATGATCAGTCAAAATCTTCAAGCCCTTGTTGGCTTTTCTTTGGTGATGTCAGTACTGACGATTGGTGATCTCAACCGTCTGCGGTAGCAAAAATGATGCGATGGGACGATCATGGATCCCATCGCCTGACTTGACGTTGACTATTCACACATAGGCGTGGCGGAAGTTACGACGTCTCCTCGGTTTCTGCGCATAGTGGACGGCGTGCTGGCGACGGTTCGTTTTGATGTTGACACATGTATGGTGAGATCTGAGTTGCTCGCTAGGACTTCTCAATCGACGGCTCTAGTGCGTCGTCTTTGTCCTTTATAGTGGGGAAAAACGATTATGTTTAATGTCGCCATTAGCTCTTGCCTCGTCTCCATTTCCACCATTTCCTTGAGCTCTCTGCTTGTTATCGTGCACTGGACGCTTTCCGTATTTTTCCCTCCTCGTTTCTTCGCTCAAATCGCCGCACCCGCCGCTCCAAGATAGGCAAGCCGAAGAAGATGGCAGCTGCTGGAGAGGGATCGAGCACCACCGGTGCTGGCAAGAAGGTCGCCGCTACGTCCTGCACATTGTCGGTAGTGGAAGCTTGCAGAGATGTCTGGTGGATTTAATGCAAGCTGCGTGGTTTTGGCCTTGCTCCAAGGAGAAGGATGACGTCGTCCTCCCCGTCCAAGAGGTAATTCATCGCCCACCCGAAGGGTTTCGGGTGATGTTTTACGCCTTTATCGTCTGGGGTCTCTCTTTGCCCGTCCATGAATTCCTTCATGGACTCCTTTCTCTGATTCAGTTGCATCATTTGTATCCTAACTCTCTTCTTCATATTGCTTGTTTCATCACTTTGTGCGAGTGTTGGATCGGTATTGAGCCGCACTTTGGCCTCTTCCGGAAACTCTATTCCATGAAGAGGCAATCTGGCGCCAGCGGTGTTTATCCGCTCGGCGGCTGCATCATCTCTATTCGCTCCTCTGTCCAATTCTTCTCCTTTTCCATTTGCGAGTCTTTCCAATACTAGCACCGGAAGTGGTTCTATATCCGCGACGTAAAGTTGGACCGGCAGCATTTTGGTCTCCCCCTTTCAATTCTGCATAGAAGATCACACGAAAGAGGTCTTGGAAGAACGGCGTCTTAGAGGGTGAAAGCAGTGGAAGTGGAGAAGCTCTAAGCGGGTGGAGAGCACTCCGGCTGGTGGCGGCAAGGAGGTCAGCAGTGTCGACATCATCGCACCTTCCTCAAGCATCGGGTGCGCTCCAGCGAGGCTCACCGATGTTTATCTATCTTGACATGATGATCCAACATGGGTTTCTCTGAGGAGTTGTCTTGGTGACCTTGATAGAGCTCTTGCCCTGCTGAATTCAAGGCCGGCGAGGACCTCCCGGGGAAATCCTAGACCTCCCCGTTCAGTGTGAAGAAAGTAGTCCCGCAGGTGAAAAAACTTTTAGTTGCACGTAGCGCTATTTTGAGTGCTAGCTATTTGTTATTTGTACTGACAATTTGTCATCTTCCAGTCTTTGATTTGAAGGACTTCAAGGTAGCAGGGATGACGCCCCCTCTACCTGATAATGAAGTGGCAGAGTCCGAATCAGAGCTTCCCAGACGGTCTCCTACTGAAGCCCAGAGCCAAGCGAAGGCGGAACAGCTCCAGGTGAATCTTTGGATGGGGCGGCACCACCTACACCAATGGGTCCGTCCTTCCTCGAGCAGCACAACAAGAATGAGGGTGTGTAGTCTGCACCTCTTCCTACCATGCACATTCGGGCGGTTGCCCCGCAACCGTCGGCCAAGAAGAAGAAGGAGAAGGAGCCTCATGTCTTCAACTTGTCAGATATGTAGTCATAAGTCGTTCTGCTTGATCCTTATTACCTTACTCATATGCTAAGTATTAGCTTCTTATTGATCTGAGAAATTCTAGCAGTAATCCTTTAGAGGGGTCTCTTGATGGGGACACCGAAGAAGTCATCGTGGAATCAAAGCCGATAGCTTCTTTTTCCCAGGTAGTGACCAACTCCGAGGATGATGATTCGAGCTCATAAAGGAGGCTACTTTTCGTGACTTCGAATTATATATGAAAACCTCTGAGTCCATGCCTGAACACATAAGTGTTGTTTTTCGTTACTGGCGAGCCGCGAGCCCGTTATTTATCAGGCTTTTCTTGCTTGCTTGTAGCCTTTTGTGCATAACGCCAATCTTCTTATCCAGCAACAACTGGCGTTGGAAGATGAGCTGAAGCAGCTCCGAGGTGCGTTGTTTTATTCTCTACTATTTTTCGAGTGCTTCAAGTTTGTTGTTGTATTCATCGAATGTTTCTCTATGCTGCAGATGAGAACAATGCTGCTCTCCATGAGGCTGAAGCGCTCTTGAAAAGAGCCTCGGCCAGGTGGAGAAGAAGGCAACGGATGCTACTGAGGCCCTCCAACGCCAGGAAAAGGAGTCCGAAGACCGTGAGCAGAAGCTCGCAGCCATTACAGCTGCTCGGGAGGAGGCCATGGCTGACAAGCTCATGGCTGCTGCCAAGGTTGTCTTTGGTAAGCTGCTCTGGTCTCCTTTTTTGCGTCTTCCGTCTCTTGGGGTGTTTTTTATTTTTCCTGACTCGAATTTCTTCACATGCTATTTATGCCAGATGCTTGCGTCGCGTTAATCACGGCATCTTGGAGCATGGAGATTTCTTGGCAGATGCTGCCACAGCGATTGAAGATCGCTGCTCTTCCATCGTGAGCTCCCTAGACAAGGCCAAGAAGGTGCTTGCGCGCTTCTACAAGGAGGTCAACCCCAAGGGCGTTGCCCTTGAGGACATCGACTCGCTAGCGGATGCTCTATCGAAGGACGCTCCGGTGGAGTACAAGTGCAAGTAGAAGGTATTGGTGCCTCCATGGGGTTGGCCATGGCGATGGCGTCTGAAGCGAGCTAGATCTGGCGAGGTCACGTCCGGGATGCCGACGGGTGGATGGATCGAGGTAGCTTTTATCCTTTGCTTCCTGTGTAAATTACGGGCCTAAGCTCATCGACCTCTGGCTGATTATCTGGCAAAGCGGCGGGAGAGGGCAAGACTAAGCAATCTGGCTCCAAAGCTCAAGATTGGTACTTAGGCCCTTGCAGTGTAGCTTTTCTCCTTTTGCTATGTTTGTAACACCTTTTAAATGAACAAGTCTCACTTTTCAACGAGGTGGCTTTATTTATGTATATGAGTCTATCTTTTAACTGCTGTCAAAAGTGTTTGTGATATTCATGTTTGCATGTTTACCCCTAGGGTCCTTGGTGAGGCTCGGTGATCACTCTTCATGCGATCCTCTCCCATCATTGGATGAGGCATCTTGCCCTTCCTTCGTGATCGCGTCTGAAGTTTGGAGAAAGACATCCTCGGCATCCACGGTCATGCGGATGTGTGGAAGTCAAAGGCTGAAGCGAGCTCTTGATAGGGAAGAGTTCTTGCTTGGAGAATTACGGCGGATGGGTGACCAACTCAATGTGAGTCCTCATGAAGAAACCTTTTGAGTCGCCATATTTTAGTTTGGCTCACCCAATGTTTGTCGCGATTGTGAATCTCATTCCAAAGGAATAGAAGGAGCGCCATAATTCGGATGAACTGCACTGGCGATCCGATGCGATCTTGAGTTGATGTAGGAGCCGTTTAGGAATCCCAAGAGCATGGTGTGAAGCAACTGACTGACAAGTTTTCCCTCAATAAGAAACGAAGTTATCGAAGCGGTGGGAGGAAGGAAGCGTCACAAAGGTATTCTGGCAACATGGAGACCTGCACAACCACAGACTCAAGACTTTGCCCCAACGAATAAGTGAGGTTTTCAAGCTCACGGTTTGCTGTAACAAAGGATTAAGCGTATGTTGTGGAAGGTAATGGTTTGCAGCAAGTAAACAAATAGCGATGGAAGATGTATCAATGGTAAAAGATTGGACCGGGGTCCATAGTTCACTAGAGTGTTCTCCTTAGATAAACAACATGGCATGAAGGTAAACAAATTACGATCGGGCAATTATGAGGCCGAGCATGGAATAACAATGCAATTACTAGCAGAAAAGATCCTATGAGGTTGATTGGGAAATACAACAATATACATAGACCGTCATCCAACTGCATCTATGAATAGAAGTCCACCTTTAGGTTATCATTCGAACCCCCTCTAGTATTAAGTTGCAAGCAACAGACAACTGCTTTAAGCAAAGTGTGTAAGGTAAACAGTCCACATGTTCCATGGACAAGATACCGTTGTTTTCTTCCTAGTAGCGACAACACATCTACAACCGAAGAAATTATTGTCACCTCCCTTGGAAACTAGAGGCATGAACCCACTATCGAGCATAAATACTCCCTCTTGGAGTCACTAGCAACTACTTGGCCAAGATAACCACTAGCAACGGAGAGCATGCAAGATCACAAAAAACACAGACATGATATAATCATAGAGATAAAACCATTAATTAAACCAACATAATAATCTCAATATCCATCGGATCCCTGCAAACACAACATGTATGATTACAAATAGATTAGATCTTGATCATGAACGGACCTCACAAGATCTATACATGAAAGCACAAAGGAGGAGATACAACCATCTAGGTACTACATGGACCCATAGTCCAAGGTGGAACTACTCACGAATCATACTGGAGAGAAGCCCTCCGGGAAGATCTCCCTCGTAAGTGCAGGAAGAGCGTGATCCCCTCCCAATCTAGGGACAATGGTGGCGGTGGCTAAAAGGCGGTTTAGTAGTTCTGATCGGGTACTCGGGGTTTACGCATCGGGGCTTCTTATGGCGAATGGGGGACAGGGGCGTCGAGCCACCAAACCCTAGCCGAGGCAGGCCACTGCGCCCGCTGGTGGAGTGCAGCCCCCCTGGCTGGCCGCTCCGGCTCTCCTCTGGACTTATTGTTCCCCATGGAAAGTAATTGACTTTGATGTTTGTCCCGTCCAATTCCGAGAATATTTCTTTACTAACTTTTCTGAAACCAAAACAGCGGAAAAGCGGGCATGCAGCTTTGTTGCAATTTTTTAATAGGTTAGTAGAAAACATGTAAAAGCACCTCAAGCTGTGGACAAGTAAAGAAAAGTAGATACTAAACAAGCATGGAGCATAAAAAAATTATAGATCGTTTCCAGCGTGTCGGTGACAAGCCCGAGGCCATTGGCTTTTTCTGGATGGACTGCGATCGAGTGTTTATCCTTGCGACGGTGTAAGATCACGTACATCAGGTTCTTCGGGTGCTGAAGCTGGCGAGGTCGTCACTTGTGGCCGTTTGGTCCGTCATGTTTCCTTTAGACACTGCACCTTCTAGATTTTGGGGTCTTCTTGGGAAGTTTTGGAATGTAGGCCACGTCAAGGGGTTGGTGCGTCATCAGCTGATTGCGGGGGTAAAGGAAGCCTTGTCTCTCATTGTTGCATCTCATGATGTCAATCTTGCGAAGATTGGCTGGATAGCCTCCTCCTCCAGGTGGCAATGTATGGGATATGTGCCCTCATTATGCAACTGTGGCGTAGTATGTCGAAGAGATTGTAGATTTATTTGAGGAGCGGACGAATGTTATGCTCTAGAACAATTAGGTCCTATAAATAAAACGAGATAATGTAAAGTTTGTATTTATTCAAGTGGGATTGTAATGCCCTTTGTAAAGTTTGTATGTCTTGTACGTGGTGCGCTTGTAATGTGCATGTCCTCTTCGTTAGCTTTGGCGTGGTCACTCAGGTTGTATGCATTGTTTTGGTCGACGAAGTAATAAGGTGAGTGCAGCCCCGGCGTGTTTAGCGATAAATAATGTAAGGAGAAAAGGTATTTGGGCCAAGGAACTTAGCTTTTATTCATTGTAAGCGAGGAGGTACATTGTTACTTTGAGTAGCCTTGGCTGAATAGCCTTATTGAAAGTAAAGGATAACTAGGGTAGAAGCATCGCGATCATTACAACATTCGAGGGTTGGAGTATTGACTCGATGTGATGTCCATGAGGTGGCGCCACACAGGATGAGTTAGCGGCGATGTAGGGTCCTTCCGGGATGACTCGAGCTTCTTGTGCCCTTCTTGCTTGAGTCATGAGATGAGTCTCCTTGAAGAAGGACCTTGGTGCCGCCGTGACTGTGGTAGTTCTTGAGGCTCTGTTGGTACACTATTGGCGGGCATGGCGATGTACGATGCCGTCGAGTGTCGGCGGTGTTTTTGAGTCTGGCGATGGGTTGGCCTCGGCTGTAAGCAACGATCCGTGGGGCCTTGTGGATTACCTCAGCGGGTAGCAACTTGACTCCGTGCACCATGAAGAAGGTGTGTAGCCAGTTGAGTTGTTTGGCATTGTGCGCAGACTCTAGAGGACGAAGGGTAGCTCATCTACCCAGGCTCCCGCGAGCCTTTCGAGTGGGCAAAGTAGGCGCTTCTTGATGCCGTTGCCTATGAGGTCGTTGGCCTTTTCGACCTATCAGTTGGTCTACGAGTGCGCCACAGAGGCGTATGATATCTTGATGTCGAGGTTCCTGCAGAACTCTTGGAATTCGCCGAGATGAAGTTAGAGCGTTGTCGATAATGATTCTATGGGAACACGCCGAACCTGTATACAATGGAGTCTAAAAACTTGTGGTCGTTTGCCTCTTTGGTTGGTAGCGGGCATGGCCTTGATCCACTTGGACAATTTATCGATTGCCACCGGAGGAAGACATGGCCTCTGGCGAGATTTTGGCGACTTGCCGATCATGCCGAGGCCCCACTGGGCAAAGGGCCAGGCCAGTGGTATAGGCCTCAGCTCGGATCCTGGTGCATGTGGCTTGTCCGCGTACCTCTGACAGGCGTTGCACCTCTGGACTATGTCCTTGGCATCGTTCATTGTGGTTGGCCAGTAGAACCCAGCTCGTAGAGCTTTGGAGACTAAGTGCGATGCCTACGATGGCGCGAATACCCTCATGGATGTATTGGAGGATGCTTTTTCCGTCCGATGGTGATGCATCATTGAGCACAGCGAAATGTTTCGCTTATAGCTTCGCCATTGATGATGGTGAAGGATTTTGACGGAGAGATATCGTCGAGCATCTGTTGGGTCCTCAGGCAGCTGATTGTTTATCAGGTAATGAAGGTACCATTCCGTCCATGTTTCTTTGATCGCCATGACCTGCATCAGACTGACCAACTCGACCTCGGTGTTGAGATTTTTGGGTCCTTCTTGGCCTTCAGGTAGCGCAGCTCCAGGTGCTTTGCTTCTTGGCTGAGCCTTTTGGGAATTTCCCTTGATGGAGATGCGCAGATTTTTTAGGAACACTCCTGGTGCTTCCGATGCACAAGTGGAGCCAATGTTGGTGAGCACGTCGACCTCTTCGTTGTTGTCCTGCAAACGACATGAAGCTTCGCAGCCATCAAAGTACCTTTCGGTGAGTTGTAGAGCATGCGATGCGTGATCATGTTGGTTCTATAGGCGTCGCTTTCGTTCATCATCTGCTGCTGCGACAAGGTTTGAGTCGTGTAGATGACAAGGTGTGTTGCGCCGCACACCTTGGACATCCTCATGCAGTGGATGAGGGCCTTGTATTCGGCCTCATTGTTTGAGGCGTGAAATTTCATCCGAAGGACGTACTTCATCTTGTCGCCTTGAGGGGACATCATTATAGCCTTGACCCTGCTCTAGCCTCGGCGCTTGGAGCCGTCAAATTGCATCATCCGGGGCTGCGACATGCGGGTATCCGCTGAAGCTCCATCCAGTGGACAAGGAAGTCAGGGAGGACCTGGGACTTGATGGCGGTGCTCTACACCTAGATTATGTCTCGAGGAGACAACTCGATGCCCCATAAGGCTACGTGCCCCATGGCTTGAGGTTTTCAGGATGTTCGATGAGTGGGCGTCGTTGGCTGACCCGCGATCTGGTGATCCTAGAAGTAGTGGATAAAGCGACAGCGCCCGTCATGAATCGCCGTGGGTGAGATTTTGATAATGAGGGTACCTACGCTTTGTAAAGTCGATTACCTCGCTAAGGTAGTAGATTAGGCGTTGGACCCGTGGGTCTTGCGAGATCTTGGGTCTCTCGTACTTGATGCGGTGTTGACCACCTAATGTGTGGTTGCGATGTATAGCACAAGGTTCGCTTTCCTTCGGCGTGACCAGGACGGTGATGTGGAAGCGGCCGCTTGAGGTCTTGAGCGCATAAATGCGCTTGGTGTCCACTCAAATTTGTCTATCTTCGCCAGCTGGTAAAGGGTGTCCATTGGGAGATGAAGTACTCGAGTAATTGACGAACGGGATGCAAAAGAGCACTACGGGTTCATCTTGATCTTGTAGTGATCAAGGTTACTGAACGTCTCGCGGAGATCGTGGATTAGGGTCCTAGCCTCCCTGGTCTTGATTAGTATGTCATCGATATAGACCTGGATGTTACGGTCGATCTGGTCCTTCATACATGCTTGCATACACCTACGGTATGTAGCACATGTCGTTCTTCAGCCCGAAAAAGCATGGTGTTGTAGCAGAATACCCCAAACAAGCGTGATGAAAGCCGTTTTCTCCTAATCTTGACCTTCATCGAATTTGTTTGTAGCTTTGAGAGGCGTCAAGGAAGGAGAGCTTCTCACAACCTGCAGTCAGCGATTTGATCGATCCTTGGTAGAGGGAGTGGTCCTTGGGGCCGGTGCTTGTTGAGCAATGTGAAGTCCACGCACATCCGCAGGATGCCCGTGTCCTTTTTGGGGACCAGCATAGTGTTGGCCAGCCACTCGCTTTCTTTGATTTCCCTAATGAAGTTGGCCTCGAGCAGTCTGTTGACTTCGATTCCAGTGGCTTCGGCACTTGGCTCGGATAGTCGACACATCGGCTTGGCTTTACATCTGGGAACACATTGAGTGCGTGCTCGGAGAAATCCTGAAACTCTGGCATGTCCGCGGGACACCAGCGAAAATTTCCCATAGCTCACGAGAGAATTCGTCGGCGTGCTTTCCTATGTGGGACTTGGGTGTTAGCGATCAACGCCATCTTGGAGGCGTCAGGTCGGGTGAACTGCACCTTCTTTGCATTGATCATGGAGTCGAGCGACATATCAGGTGTGTTTTGCCTAGTGGTGAGGTGCCCCATTGTTTGTCACCTCTCACGAGTATCGTGAGCTCCTCTGCATGCCGACGACTAAGAGATTTTGTTGAAGTCTCTACGCTGTCTTACTGGTGAAGCTTCCTTGGATGGTGATGGCGCCCTAGGTCTGGCATATTTAGTAGCGGTCACGAATAGTCTTGGTACTACCAGGAATCTTGCGAATGCCCGCTGCAAGGGATGGCATGGTATTGTGATCGTGATCCACCACTTCAAACTCTAGCGCTTCGTCTGAAATTTTCGGGCTGGCCGAAGATGACGTCGAGCCATATCTTGCCCAGGGGGTATATGACCTTCCATGGAACTATGCTGTGGAACGTCGTATCTGACTGCTCCAGGCTGCACAGCGGGATCCGCATCGCTACGAGTGTGCTGAATAACATCAAGTTGATGCCGCTGCCGCCATCCATGAAGACACGACTCATTTGAATCCTTGATCTATGTCTCGAACACGAGGGCAGCGTGACCTGGGCGAGGTATCGGTGTTGGTGATCCGAGCGGTCGAGCGTGATGCAAGATTACGATCCTTTGAGGTGCCAGGTATGGCTGGTGGGAAGGTCACGGCCAGGCTGACTTGGCGGGTGATCGTCTTCTGCACCATGTTGGTTGGGCACCCCTTCTAGATCATCAGCGCTCCTTTCCGCTGAGGGCACCCGTCTACACTGTTTTTTGGTGCTGGTGCGACCAGCGGCCATGACGGTCCGCCGGGTGGTGGTGGAGGAGCTCCATGGGCGATGGCACCTTGAGCAAGTACGAATCCGGGGCTTACCAGCTATCTCCGCATTTGGGTGAGGCTCTCTGTTGATGGCGCGTGGTAGCGCTTCGTTGGGAGACCCCAAGAGCACGGTGTGATGAGCACAACAACAAGTCTTCCCTCAGTAAGAAATTGAGGTTATGGAACCAGTAGGATGAAGGAAAAGTCTCAAAGGTGTTGCTAGAAACTTGGAGACCTACACAACACAAACTCAAGACTTTGCCCCAACGAATAGTGAGGTTGTAAATCTCACCGGTTGCTGTAACAAAGGATTAACTATACGGTGTGGAAGGTAATATTGCAGAAAGTAGACAGTAACAGTGGAAGATGTATCAATGGTAAAGATTGGACCAGGGTCCATAGTTCACAGTGTTCTCCTTAAGATAAAAAAACATGGCATGCTGGGTAAACAAATTACAGCAGGGCAATTGACAGGACTGAGCAAGGCATAACAATGCAATAATAGACATTCATGATCCTATGAGATTTGATTGGGCAATACAACAAGATACATAGACCGCCATAGCGAACCTAACAAGCTTACCCTTGACGCGTCGGTGGAGAACCTGAGCTACGGTGGTATTGTCGGTGACGCACAGTGGCCGGTCGGCAGGAGAACAGTAGAGAGGGCCAGCAGGTGGTCAGGAGGACCACAAGCTTACCCTTGAAGAGTGAGAGGGCTCGGCAAAGGCGGAGGTCAAGGTCGGCGGTAATGGCGGCGACAAGCGGCATCGGGATGTGGGAAAGGGTTGCTAGCGACAATTGAAGCTTCAACCGATTCCTTGGGCGATCGAAGCGAAGAACATAAGCGGTGGTGGTGGCATGCTCGGGCGAGCATGGGGTGGCCGAACAGGCGTCCGGCGGCCGAATCTAAGGTTCGGTCTCCAAAGGGAACGAGAGGTCGCTAGAGGCGGGATGGGATAAGGATGGATCGGTGGCGTGGTTCTTATCCTCACCTCGGGCTCGTGGGGCGTCTGGAGAAAGCGGCGAGGATCGGCCAGCGTCGACAACGACACCGGCGGGAAGCCTTCTTGGAGGAAGGCGACAAGGAAAGGGATCCCGAAGGGGTATGGGCCCTAAATTTGGGCTTCTGACTGGAGCCAAGGCTGGGATCTTGGCTGCGCATGGCAGCTGCGTAGAGAGGAGAGGAGGCCAGGGCGGCTGGGCTGGCTGATTTGCTCATTTTACTGTAAAAAACTGTTTTTCCATTTAGTTTTTTGTTTGTATTTCAAATTCAAATACTATTTTGAACTTTTTCAAAATACCGAGAAGGTTTACAAAATATATGTAAAATAATGAGGGGCCCTTTTATTCAATTTGGGCTCCAACTATTTTATTACTTTTCAAAAATATTCAAAACCTTTGAATGCTTTTCAAATAGACGGAGAAGTAGGGTTTAGGGTTTTGCATTTAATTTTCTTTGCTTACATGCATTTTAAGAGATGATGCTTATGAATGCAAAATCAAAACCTGATTACTATTTAGCCCCAGGCCCAGGTGTTATAGCTCTATCCCCTTCTGAGAATCTAGACCCAAGATTCCTAAGGTAGGAAGAAGGCAGAGAGAGAGAAGGAAGCGGGGTCACTCTAAGGATAAGAAGGAAACACACTAAACAACATACCGAGTATCTCATGGCCAGCTCATGGATGGAGTGTTAAAACAACTCTGAAATGACAACATGAAATACGTCAAGGTAAGAAAGAGGAAACAAAGAGGAGAAGGTTTCAAATTGGTAGATAGATGGTCTTCATAAGTTGAGACCATGGAACTCAGGAAGAGTTTCAGCTTACGAAAAGGAAGGCTTCAACGGAAGAACATGACCATAGACTTGAGAGGAAACCTCTCTGAAATGACTTAAGTAGAGTTTTCAGGTTGTAGAGATTTGGATCAACAAAACCAAAATTTGTTGAACTACTTTTGAAGCGAGAAGGGTCCTCTTTTCGTTCAATAGAAGGCCAAGGCGAAAGGTGTTTTTGGTGGAAGTACTCATAAAGTCACAAGGAACATGTAACAAGAGAAACTACAAATTACCAAAATCATAGTCACTCTTAAAACATGGTTGAAAGCGAAATAAACTCTTTATTCACGAGGTTTATCGGAATCTTTGCCAAAGATCATGATATCTATTTACACCACCAAATGAATAGTTAAGAAGATTCCTAATGACACGAGAAGAAATAAACTTCATTCTTAGACTTCAATTACTTGGCACAACAAAATGAGCAGGTTGCCAACATAAAAAAAAGGGTATGGTGGTTGATAGAGACATTTAGCAACACTAATTTAAATGTTCTCCTTGATATTCGAGACACGAGATATCAAGTAAAGGTGAGACTTGGATACAAAGGAAACCATAAGCACAACTCCTATAGTCAAATTATAGAGGAAGCCTCATGAAGAGGGGTTGTTATTGCGGAATCAAGGAATATGGCAAAAGGTCTTTCCACTAAGTGTGTCAGCCTTACATCAATCTTTCTAGATTCACGAGACCTATGTCAAAACCTTGAGGAACACCAACCATCATATCTTCTTGAGATTCAGATTTGGTTAGGTGGAATGATACATCAGACTCGACATGTCTGAATAGAAAGTTTGCAACATTTACCGCAAAGGTAAAGTTACTAGATTCTCAAGATATGTACTACAATGTTAGGCTCCAAAAGATGAGCTAGATTGGTAGACCTATGCATTAGAAACTTGTCGAAATACAACTGCACACACATAAAGTACTAACAATAAAACAGACATATGTCCTTAAGGAAAGATACATAACTCTTCTTGAATGCACGGTGACATCTTTCAACAGTTGCACATGAAACAGAGAAGGTTACTTCTAACATCCAGAACACATACTTTGAGATGACTCAAAGATGGTTCTAAAAAGTTTCCAACACTAATGCCAATTGTTACATATGAATCTTGTCTAGCATGGAGAAGATAAGAATGTCATTGATGGGGTCAACAATAAACTTATCAAGACAATCCATTAATATGGACTCATATGTTGCGTGAAGAAGGCAAGAATACTGGTCAGATCAAAGAAAATGAAGATGTACTCAAGTGAAACATCACAAGTAGAAACACCATCAAGATAGTCCTTGGATTTGAGTTTGATTTGATGATAGCCCAAATCAAATCAAAGGTCGGGGAAGATAATATATCCACACAAAGGAAATATTATCTTTCTTCAACATGAATAAACTAGACTTCCTTAAAGGTGGGCGGAAGTCGAGATAGAACTTTTTTCTTACAACTCTCAAAATTGATGTTTAGCTCAACCAACTAGTTCAGGGGTATCCAGTATTGATTCTTGGAGAAAGGAGAAGTTCGGAGAACTTGATTTCTCAAGAACTTGACAACATGTTCATAATGGCAACATGGCGATACTTCTAGTAGACATCTGGAATTTCACAAACCCTTAGATATGTCACTTAGTTAGAGAGGAAAACTTGCTTTGTAGGAAGAAGACATCATCTTAGAAGCGGCATAAGCCTAACACTTTGGCCGGAAGAGATGTACCGGAATAACGGACTTGGTAGCACAGTCCAAAGCTTAAGCAAGTGTGATAGTATTAACCAATCACGCTAGAATGACCCAAATGTCCTTTGAGTTCTAAGCAATGAAAATTGCTAGAATCTCAGATAGCCACGATATTACGCTACGCATCACTCTGACGGCCTTGAAATCTTGAGGATGGGTGGGTAAATGTAGTAATGAAAGCATCACTTCATTAAAGGGTTCATGAAACTCGGCATGACCTCTTAGTATGAAAGAGTGTGATACTTTAAGGTAAAACAGACATAAGCTAATCAATGCTTGATCTCTGAATACAACACTTTGACCTGGTCCTAGATATGATGAGGTACTAAGTGTATTTCTCTCCTAGACATTACGAAATGGTTTGTCATGACGGACCATGAGTATCTTACATCGGAGGTCACCGATGCACATTTACTACTTGGATACCAAAATTTGGTAGGCAGGAGGTCGAAAAACAACAAGAGAAAAAGAACATGCTTTCAGGATAGAATCCGGACATGTGGATGCATAGATTATCAACACGAAAACCAATGCAGAGAAAGAGATAAGGTGTGGCAGAGTCACCCGAATATAGATGCGAGACTCTCGAGGAGTATCACGCGAGACTCTTGAGACTCTTGTCATGATCTATTTGGTTCCATTAAAGAACATCTGCCATAGCTAGTGGTAGGGAAGTCCTTAGTGGTCTGATTCAATCGTGACAAAACCACAAGCTTGGGCTAGAATTGTAGTACCGGCCATCTGAGGTAATGTATGAATATTAGCAGGGTCAAAGGAATGGATCTTGGGTCAAAGGTCAGCTTCATGTACAAGATTCACGACAATAGAATATAGCACAATCTAGGATTTTGGTTAAATTCAAGGGTTAAAACCGAGAAAGGAGTAACTAATGTGACGAAAAATGCGTACCTTTGCAAGACAACAATCATGAGGTAACTTCAGAGAAGAAACATCTTCTGAAGTACCAAACAAACAAAAGAGGCACGAGGCAAAGGAAACCTTGAAGCCTAGAACAGAACACTATGGAACCAACAATATAATATTATGGGTTTAAAAGGTAGAGATATCATGATAGAAAGGGAATATGTCATGAATAGGAGTAAGGAACAAGGAATTCATAACACACACACTACTCGAGATAACTAAACACTAGGTCCAAGCTTGGTTGAAAGCGACATGCCAAGAGGGCACCTAAGCTTTGAAAGACTAAAGAGATTTCAAAACTCTTACAAATCAACACGAGATAAGATAACCCAAAGTTAAATGGCCGGATAAGAAGAAAAGAAGCATACTAGAGTTTTAGCTACTTTTCATCTATAAAATAGTTTTCACAAGCACTAGACTCAACATCTACAAATAGCCAGGTTTTCCTAACAATGGTCGTCTTGCTTTCCGATACCAAAACACCATGACACCCAGGGATCAGGGCTAAAAATCCCGGACCTCCGTCGACATAAGCAACAAGGCTCGAGGATATCAGTGAAGAATCAATAACACAGCAGTGACCCTATGACACAAAAATTATTCTGACAAAAGCTCATAACTGAGATGAGAACCAAATTATTACAAGCAGAGGTCACTGACCACAAACATCAAACAACAGAAGGCAAATTATGCTATTAAGTATAGAAAACTTAATAAATGGCCTAAGAGGCCTGAAGCATAACGATGATGCCCCAGCCCATAGATTCAGAAACAGTACCGGAAACCCCAAGCTACTCATCGATGTCGATGTAGTACGGAAATCGTCTTCGGGAACACCTTCTGCAAAGTATCAACAAAACAAGGGTGGTCTGAGGGTGTACTCCAAGACTTATGGCTGGTGGAGTTGTTTTGCATAAAGCCATCTTTGTTTGTAAAACAAGAGGGGGAAGAATCTCGTCTAATCAGAGTATTTAAAATGGGATAAGAGAGCAACATATGCGAAGTATTGATCATCATCTTTGATATCCACCAAGATCATCATCATCTGAACCCTAACTAGGATCACCCCCTCTACCAATGAGGAATCATCCTTAAGCACACATTGATCTGCCAAGTTTTACGATTAGGTTATAGTTCTGTATGATCTTAGAATCTGGTCACCAAACGTTCATAAACGTGAACAGCTTTTCAAAGATATAACGATGCGGTGTAGAACTTTACCCACACGTACCAATCGACTCTTAATGCCAGTACATTAGCGCTCTTCCTTGGAAGGCCGGCAGAGGGTGGTTGGCCACAACCTTTACCTTGCGTTTGCCGAAACCATGAGTCACGCAATAAGGATGGTTCCGCCGTAATAGGTCAAATCCCGAAGCCGGTCCTTAAAGATGTGAGGGAAGGTTGGTTTACTAGGGGCTCCATCGACCCCAAGCAACCCGGTCCAAGCTTGCCTACATTATGAATGCACCTCCTTCACGGCTTTGAAGATCCAGAATGCATGTCGAATGGAAGGCCGAAATATGTGACTCATGGAATCTACTAGGCGGTAAATCGAGCGAGGGTTCCCACGCACGTGTGGTTATGCAGCTCATCTCGGTTCCAAAGGAAAGAACTCGGTTCCTAGTGGTGGCGAGCATGGGACTAGAAAAACCAAATCCTTACTGTGGCCTCCCATACAAGCCTTAGCATGTTTCACTCATATCACCTCTGATCTCATCTCATCATGATCTCCTATCATACTAGATTCTCTGCATCTGATACATCATCTGGATGAACCCGAGACTCCACTTGACTATGCATGGCTAAGCGAGACCTGGATAATAGCAGTGCACACAAGCCAAACCTGGTTATGCTAGGAGTAGTGGATCAGGTAATATAAGCTCAAAGGAGTAATGCAATAGATATGATACTATCTATCGATAAAAGACCCACCAGTAGAATTATATGCATCATGGTAGGAATTGAAATGCTTTGAAATCATAGGATTATATCATGGTGAGGCTATGCTTTTGCAGGTTGATAATGATAAGCAAGATCTTGAACCCACTTAGCACTTCACTTGGTTATAGTTTAGTGTGAAATTAATGTTCGTCAATCTTCAATATTCATGATTGTTGATCTTGGTCTTCGATCTACGATCTTGATATAGTATTCTACGAAGAAGAACCAAACACCGAAAAGAAAGGAAACAATCAACACATGGCCTCCGAAATGCAATTCTCAAGCAAAGATGATGATATGGCAAGTTAATTGTATCAAAATGTAACCCTAAGGCATGCTTAACAAACAAATTAATCGGGGTTAGGGGTGCAAACCCTAACTAAAAGGAAACTCCAGGAATCACTGCGAGGGTTACTTTATGTTGTTCTAATTAAACACTTACTATGGAAGTTGTTGAACAATGCATGATTATAGCAAATAACTAGAATCATTTTTTTATCATTTTGATATATTATTCACATTTTCTGAGTTAATATGAATAAGTTATTAATTTTACAATATTTAAAAAGATTCTGAAATTATTAAAACAATTGGTTAAACTTTTTACCACCAGGGCTTTCATGTGTACCCTTTAGGTATTTGTTGGGCCCAAGGACACATCAATATGTACGTGGGCATGAGAGGGCCGTGGCCGGATTTCTGAGGTCTCGACCAGCCTTGTGAGCCCGGCATCAGTGCATGGGTGGCGTCAGCTCGGCGTCACACTGGTGGTAGCCTTCCAAACAGCGGTGAGGGGCAGTGACGGCCGAGCGAGCGTGTGACAAGCGAGGGTTAGGCGAGCTTCGTGCCAAGGCTGGGAGCTACATAGAGAACCTAACAAGGTCCCGGCGTCTCGCTGCGGGATGGTCACCGGAGACCGGCTACGATTAGTGACTCTCGGCGTATACCACCGTGCTTGATCTCTGGGAGAAGCGGACCAAGAGAGGGCCAGGGAGCCAGCGGGGTGGTCGAGGAGGACCTAAGACTTACCCTTAATAGCGTGAGAGGGCTCGGTGAAGGTGGAGGAGAATTCAAGAGAATTAAAGTCGGTAATGGAAGCGGCAAGTGGGCGTCCGGAGGGCTGAGAAGAAGAGGCTTCTTGCCCGACGATTCCGAAGCTAGTGATCGATTCCTTGGAGCCCGATGATGAAGCGGGGGGAAAATGGTGGTGCTGGTGGCATGCTCCGGCGAGAACACGGGGAGTGGCTTAAGAACGGCTGACGTCCGGCAGCGGCGTAGGAAATAAGGTTCCGGTCTCAAGAGGAACAAGAGAAGAGAGTCCTTCAGTTGAGAAGCCGGGGAAGGGATAAAGGATGGAGTAAAGGGGGAATTGAGGCGTGGTTCTTATCCTCACCTCAGAGCTAAATCGAGACCCGAGACGGGGAGGCGGTGGGGATCACGAGCGCCAGCGACGTGACTTTGAAGAATCCTACTTGTAGGAAGAGGCGACAGGAAAGAGGATCGAAGGTATGGGCCCCTAGCTGGAGCTCTTGTTGGGACAAAAAGGCTGGGTTCACGAGCGCTGGGCATGGCTGACAGATAGAGAGGGAGGGAACTAGGCAAGCTGGGCTAGCTGGTTTGCTCATTTTTATCATAAAAAAATGTTTTCCGTTTAGTTTACATTTGTATTTCAAATTCAAATACTGTTTTGAACATTCACAAAATACCAGAAGGTTTACAAAATATATATAAAATAATGAGGGCCCTTTTGACTTCAATTTGAGAACCAATTATTTATTACTTTTCAAAATATTCAAAACTTTTTGGTAACAAAATAGAGGGAAAGAGTAGGAGTTTAGGGTTTTTTGCATCAATTTTTCTTTGTTTATACCGTTTTAGAGATGATGCTTATGAATGCACAGAGTCAAAACCTTAATTACTATTTAACTGAAATTGCGGTATTACACCGTGCCTCCCTCCGTCTCAGACTCGAGTTCGTGATCCCCACGGTAAAATATTGACTATGGATTTTGTCCTGTCCAATTCGAGAATATTGATTTTCCCTTTTGGAACCAAAAAGCAGAAAAACAACGCACTTGGCATCTTGTTAATAGGTTAGTACCAGAAAACATATATTAACACCTCAAAGTGTAGACAAAGCAAAGTAGATATTGAACAAGCATGGAACATCAAAAATTATAGATATGTTTCCGATGTATCAAGCATCGCCAAGCTTAACTCCTGGTCATCCTCGGTAGGTAAGTGATAGAAAGAATAATTTTGAGGTGACATGCACCATCAAAATGAAGATCAAACCATTTGCAAGCATTGAAAGATGGGATCAAAGAACTCTAAACATGAGCATGGAATATGGAGTTCGAATAGTTAGACAAAGTAACTATACATGCAACATGAATGGTTACAAACAAAGATCATGAATAACATGCATTGAAGAACGTTTGTTTGTTTCACATATAGAAAACATGGCATAGTGGCATTCAGCTTGTCCCTCATGGAGTAGCAAATAGATGCATAGGACACCTTCCAAGTTCATAAGGGTGACTAGATACAAATAGCTCAAGAGCAAGTAATATCAACAATATGCATCAATCAATAAGTTTTGGGACAATACACATAGAACTAAGAATGGCAACTATGCTCTCTTAACTGGTGCCTAAGGATAGAAGGTGAAGACTCAATATAATAGTGGAAGAAAGGCCCTTCATAAGGGAATCAGGATTTCAAGTTTCAAAAGAGCTTCCAAAATTATGGTACTTGTTGGCTTTCAGCCTCATTGCCCCTCATAAGCATCTTGAAGTGATTAAGGTTAAAGTGAACAAACTATGGAGTATATGCGTGAAAAAGTATAAGTTGGAAATCTCATGTCCCTTGAATACGAGCTCCTCATGCTACTCAACTTTAGTCACCTATAAGTTCTTGTCATAGTAAGTACATGTGTATCATAGAGAACCGCCAACAGGGTACCCCTTGCACATGATACAGGAGCTATCCCATAATCAAAATGACAAGGCAAGTAGACAATGAGAATATCAACAATCTTCTTATTTACCATGGGAAAATGGTGCTTTTTTCTCTCTTTCCTCTTTTCAATATGTCTCTTATTTATAAGAAGAAAGCTTCATAGAAGTCATTATGCTGATGCTGCAAGTTTCCACCATGATTAGGCATGGCTTAGGCTAGTGGCCTAGGCGTTTCTCTAACACACATACATAACTCCATGAACTTACAAGCTCCCCTTTTATTTCACACCAGCGACATCGATAGACAAAAGAGCATGATATCAACTGTGTACAAAGTACAAGTGCAATGTTGAAAGCGTTCCCCGTGACAGCACGGTTCTGCTAATTCCAACGTATAAGTGCAAGCATATACAACATAGATGACACAATGGTTCAAGTTTATTAGGGGCAAGAAAAATAAAGTGTGCCATCAAGTTTGTAAGAGCTTTAATCACTAAGTTTTCACATAACAAAATACTTTTTAATTGGACGATAGATGGAAACAAGAATATACTTGGAATGGTGTAACACACCATGCATAGGAATTTATAGTGGATACTTTGGAATAACTTGGTTTCTTGGGAGTTGGATGTATGAGTAGAGCTTACTCATACAAGTGGAGGCTAGCAAAAGACTAGGAGCGACAAACTAAGAGAGAAATAATGGCCATAATCATGCAGAGCGACAAAACATTACTAATCAAAGCATAAAGTGGTACTACAAGTCAAGGACTAAATGATCATAGAGGCTATGGTGACTTTTTCATAGTCATAACATGGTGAGCATGTGCCAAGTCAACCCAAACAAAGCATCAGAATACCATAATACTATGCTTTTGCATGCTCAAACAACGCATAATTCCTTCAAGGCACACTAAGCAATCCCAATTCTTTGGAACAAGTCATGCTACAGCAATAATCACTAAGCATAAGGTCAAAACAACATCTAGCATGACATGCTAAAGTCTAAATCACAGTCAAAGCAAGCTCCTCATGTACTATTCAATCAAGAACTTTCTAATCCTCTCCAACATCAATCAACTTATTTGAAACAACACAAAGAGAACGGGGTTCCAAAATAATTTATTTAAGAAAACTAAGCAAACTAAATGAAAACTAAGACGCTCCAAGAACAACACAAGTATGAAACAACAAAAAGGAAGTGTCGAGAAAGACATGATCTTTTTATTGATGAAGAAGGGGATGCCTTGGGCATCCCCAAGCTTTGAGGCTTGTACCTCTTGAATATTTCTTGGGGCGGCATCCCCAATCTTGAGATTATGTCCATTCTTCATCTTATTACATCATTCTCTCTCTACACCTGAAAATTTTCCTTCATACAAAACATCACACAATTTTCATTAGCAACATTAGTGTATTTAAAAGATAATAGACCTTTGGGTTTAGCTTTAATACAGAAAAACTTCCAGTAAAAACACAAGTTACTGTAGAAATTCCCTCAAAAATCTCAATTTCCCAAAAAGAACCCAAAAAGGAATCAATAAGATGCAAATGCAAATAATGACAGAAATCTGTCAAAACAGAACGGCGGGTAGATATCGATTTTTTCGAAGACCTTTTGTTGCTCAAATCAAAAAGTGTTGAACTAACGAAAGTTATCAAACATACTGGGGGATTTATTCAGAAAATATCAGCTCAATCCGACTTACAGAGATTCCTCACGAATTTATATGGTGGAGCACAAAAATCTATTCCAGGACAGCAACTCCCCAAATCTTACTTCCCTCTCGTTAGAGGTCATTCTTGGCACAAAAAGCAAATAAAAAGGATAAGGAGAGGTCATTACTGAAGTAATAAATTCCAAGACTCAAGAAAACTTTTGGTTTATCTCCCAATAAGTACTTTTCTTTAACGCCTTTAAGTTAGGCACAAGAAGCATGAATCAAGTATTTTCAAATGAGGAAGCATTAACATCAAACCTTGCTTTCAAAGGAGGAGAAAAAAACAACTTCTCTCTCCTCATAGGGAAGTGTTCAATACCTTTCTTGAATGGAAATTGATATTTAATGGTGCCTTCTTTCATATCAATGATGGCACCAACAGTTCTAAGAAAAGGTTTTCGCAAAGTAATAGGACAATAAGCGTTGTATTCAACATCCAAAACATATAAATCAACAGGGACATAAGCATTGTCAACCATAATAAGAACATCATTAACACTCCCCGTGACTTTCTTCTTAGCATTATCATTAAGTGGGACATCCAAATAATAATCTTCCAAAGGTGGCAAATCAAGCATTTCATAAATCTTTCTAGGCATAATAGAGACACTAGAACCAAGGTCACATGAAGCTTTGAGATCAAAGTCATTCACTTGCGTATTAATAATGGGTTCCTAAATATATTCTAATTTCCTAGGAATAGAGGCTTTGTGTTTCAACTTCTCTTCCTTAATTTTAATAAGAGCATCTGTAATGTGTTTGGTGAAAGCCACATTCATATCACTAGCATGAGGACTTCTAGCAAGCTTTCGTAGGAACATAATAACTTTAGAAATATTGCAACCATCAAGATTAAAATCAAACTTAGCATCACTAGTAGTAGACTCATTGGGTTTAGGCATTGTGGTAGGAGGAATAGGGACTTATTGTGCTTTAGTGGCATCCATATTTGTGGTGGTGATAGTGCACGCACTATTGTTTCTAGCAATTTTAGCCTCTCTTTCCCACTTAGCATGTAGTTGGGCTAACAGTCTTACATTTTGATCAATAGTAAATTGTATGGCATGAGTAGCAGCAAAGGTACTTTCCAAAGTTTCAGCTTTTGCAGCCATTTTATTAATCAAAGACGTTTGTGCTTCAGACAAAGAGGAAATATTTTTCTCAACATTCAAAAGCTTTTCCTCCATAGTCTTGTTGAAAGTGGTTTGTTTACTAATAAAGTCTTTGAGCATGACTTCAAGTTTAGAGGGGTCACTTCTAGTATTGTTGTAGGAGTTCCCATAGGTATTGCCATTATTAGGAGGATAAGGCCTATAATTGTTGTTACTACCAAAATTATTCCTATAGGCATTGTTGTTGAAATTATTGTTTCTAATGAAGTTTACATCAACTTGCTCTTCTTGAGCAACTAAAGAGGCTAAAGGGACATTATTAGGATCTAAAGGAGCTTTTCCATTAACAAGCATAGCCATGATAACATCAATCTTATCACTCAAAGAGGAGGTTTCTTCAACAGAATTTACCTTCTTACCATGTGAAGCTCTCTTAGTGTGCCATTCAGAATAATTAACCATCATATTATCAAGGAGTTTTGTTTCAGCACCCAAGGTGATGGTCATAAAGGTACCTCCAGCAGCTAAATCCAACAGGTTTCTTGAAGAGAAGTTCAAACTGCATAAAAATTCTGGATAATCATCCAAGCAGTAACTCCATGAGTTGGACAATTCTTAACCAAATATTTCATTCTTTAACAAGCTTGAACAACATGTTCATTATCAAGTTGTTTAAATTTCGTTATTTCACTTCTCATAGATATAATCTTAGCAGGAGGATAGTATTTTCCAATAAAAGCATCTTTGCACTTAATCCAAGAATCAATACTATTTCTAGGCAAGGATAGCAACGAATCTTTAGCTTTTCCTCTCAAGGAGAAAGGAAACAACTTGAGCTTAATAATATCTCCATCTAAATCCTTATATTATTGCATCTTACAAAAGTTCAAGAAAGTTATTGAGGTGGGCAGCATTATCGTAACTAGCACCGTAAAATTGCTCTCATCATACAAGATTCAACAAAGCAGCTTAATTTCATAAAAGCTAGCATGATGAGCAGGTGGAGCAATAGGAGTACTTAGGAAATCATTGTTGTTTGTGCTAGTGAAGTCACACACTTGGTGTTCTCAATAGAGTTCATTTTGGCAAAAGTGGAGCAAGCCAACAAAAAGAGCAACTAGAGCAGAACTATTTTTTGTGTGTTTTGATAAGAGAAAGCAAACCAAACTAAACTAATTTTTTGGAGTTTTTGATAAAAATGGTAAAGAAAACCAAGAAAAATAAACTAAGCAAAACAAAAACAAAGTAAAGAGATAAAGGTTGTGAAGGACGCCTTGTGAAGACATCCTTAGCCTCCCGACAACGGCACCGAAAACTTGTTGATGGTGCGTGGTAGCGCCGCTGGGGAGACCCCAAGAGCAAGGTGTTATGAGCACAATAGCAAGTATTCCTCAGTAAGAAACTGAGGTTATTGAACCAGAGGAAGGAAATGTCTCAAAGGTGTTGCTAGCAACTTGGAGACCTACACAACACAACTCAAGACTTTGCCCCAACAAAGCTGAGATTGTCAATCTCACCGGTCTAACAAAGGATTAATTGTATGGTGTGGAAGGTAATAGTAGTTTGCAGAAAGTAAACAGAAAAGTGGAAGGTGTATCAATGGTAAAGATTGGACCGGGGTCCATAGTTCACTAGAGGTGTTCTCCTTAAGATAAACAAACATGGCATGCGGGGTAAACAAATTACAGCGGGGCAATTGACAGGACTGAGCAAGGCATAACAATGCAATACTATACATTCATGATCCTATGAGATTCGATTGGGCAATACAACAAGATACATAGACCGCCATCCAACTGCATATGTGACTTGAAATCCACCTTCAGGTTATCATCCGAACCCCCTCTAGTATTAAGTTGCAAGAAACAGATAACTTCTTTAAGTAAATTGTGTAAGGTAAATAATCCACTTGTTCCATGAACAAGAGACCGTTGTTTTCTCCCTAGTGGCAACAACACATCTACAACCTTAGAGATTTCACTTCCTTAGATTAAATAGAGGCATGAACCCACTATCGAGCATAAATACCCTCTTGGAGTCACTAGCATCTACTTGGCCAAGATATCTACTAGAAACGGAGAGCATGCAAGATCACAAACAACACAGACATGATAGAATCAATAATACAAAACCAATAATCAATCTAACATAGTAATCTCAATATCCACTGGATCCCTGCAAACACAACATGCATGATTACAAGTAGATGATCTTGATCATGAACGGAGCTCACAAGATCTAAACATGGTAGCAAAAAGGAGGAGATACAACCTTCTAGCTACTACATGGAACCGTAGTCCAAGGTAGAACTACTCACACTTCATACCAGAGGCTGGCATGATGAAGAAGAAGTCCTCCGGGATGATCTCCCCTCCGATAGGGTGCCGAGAAGAGCTTCAGATCCCCCGCGATCTAGGGACAATGGTGGTGGCGGGTATAGATGGTTTCGTGGATTATTGATCGGGTACTTAGGGTTTTGGCATTGGGCGGTCTTTATAGCCCGCGCCGCCAGGGGCTCTGGCCCCCTGGTGCCTCCCCTCCGTCTCGTACTCTGGCTCTGTGTTCCCCACGGTAAAATATTGACTTTGGCTTTTATCCTGTCCAATTCCGAGAATATTGATTTTCTGCCTTTCCGGAACCAAAAACAAAAGAAAATAGGCAATCTTGGCATCTTGTTAATAGGTTAGTACCAGAAAACATATAAAAACACCTCAAAGTGTAGATAAAGCAAAGCAAAGTAGATACTAAACAAGCATCGAACATAAATAATTATAGATACGTTTCCGACGTATCACCCTCACTGAGCTTTTGGAATTCTCGGCAATCCTTGAGCATGTGGCTGGCCTTCTTCTTACCATCTTGTTTGTCGATGTAGAAGTGGATGGTGCAGGGACCAGACAACTTGTCGTATGCCGAAGGCTCGTTGTAACATCCCAACATTTAGGAACCAACGAAGGTTAGATTTAGGAATTATGCATATGCATGCATTCATCTGTAAAATACAGGTAAATGTTTTGCCAAATAAAAACCTAAAGTGATCAGAGTTTCTTTCACTCTCTAGGTGTAGTAATAGCTCTGGTGAGTGATTGTTATAAATTTTGACATGATCTTTATGAACTAGTGTGTTTTGGGGAAAAGAATTTGAATTCAAATTTGGAATTTGAACTATATTTAAAAAGT
>CM042685.1:463218892-463290781 GCA_023614405.1 Avena insularis | reverse complement strand
GTATTTTTAGATATATGTAGTATATATGTATGTAGTATATTGTGTGTATATGTATGTGTAGTATATATGTATGTGTAGTATATATGTATATATATATGTATGTAGTATATATATGTGTATGCTTATATATATGTATGTGTATATATTGTTAGATATATATAGTATGTATTTGTCCCATGTATTTGTTATATATGTATAGTAGTATATATATATATGTTGTTTCATATATGTATGTATAGTAGTAATTTAGGAATTATAAATTTTTGGAATGTGTAGTAGTAATTTAGTAATTTAGGTTCATGCAGATATGTGTCGAAATTCAGGTGGGCTACCGATGCAGAATATTTTCTGGAGGGTTTGATCTTCTTCACCTCTCGATCACGCTTTTGAGGGTAAAATTTGTTTCATATCTGCACCTAGGTCATTTTTTTCTAGAGGGTCAGCTTATCTTCACTCATCACGCTTTTGAGGGTAAAAAAATTTGTTCACATCTTGTACCTATGGTTATTTTCGTAGATCACCGTTACCTAGGCGCCTCTTTCCCGGCCTTAAGGGTTAATACGCCATTACGCGGATAACATGCATTAATATCCTCATATACGGGGCGTAACTCTTCACGCATTTATCGGCCACGGATGAAGGTTGGGTATGTTTTCCTTGTTCTACCCGTCCGAGATAGGGATTTCCCCGCGTTCTCCTCGGATGCACATGCTTGATTTTTTGCCGAGACGTATCAGATCAGCTGGATATCAAATTTGTCTCGATCGAGAGAAAGTATATAGGAGAATATACTCAATTCACTTGACCGACGGTTGATGTGGACCCTTACCTATTAGCAGAGTTTTGCTTCCAAAAGCTGAGTTGCCCATGGCGAGCCTTGGATGTCAATCGATCCACGAGGACCACCTCCGGAGGTTTACGTGGGATGATGGTATTAATGGTCGGAAAATGATAGCGAAGGACGAAATGACTTCTCTCGTCAATTCATAATCGACCGAACTCAGTCGATCCATGTAAGTAGTAATAATCTTTAGTAGTGTTTTTCTATGTAATTCCCGTCGAATGCCATGTAATAAAATTTCTTTCCTTTGTATTTTATTATTTGTAAGAACTCTACGCTATGTAATAAAATTTCTTTCCTTTTGTCTTTGTATGTTGTGAACCGTAGCCCCAAAGTCGTAGAGAGGACAAGTATTTTCGAGATTATAGCATGGGGATGCATGATGACGGCGGTGTAAGCTGCGGAAGTGATTGATCCACGACACAGCGATTCCTTTCGAGGAGTCGTTGTCGGCATTCGAACCTTTCCTGGCTTGGCTTGCGTCTCATACCCATGATATATAACTATGGAAGTATTTCTTGCTTTTGTCTTTGCTTTGAGAAACTTAATAGATTAGCTAGCATGACTTAAATGGAATAGATTAGATAGTCCTAAAGCCTGAAAGGAAAGACATTGCACTTCACTATTCATATAGCATATGGCGACATTGTTATATGAATCGATGGAATGGCTTCTTTCCTTTCTAAGTCTTTGGAGAAACACAAGGAAGGTTCATCTCATTAGCCCCAAAGCTCAGAGAGGACACATTTTTTCAAATTGTGTAGCCATGCCATCGAGATTTGTGGTATTTTTTAGCCATGCATATATAACTTACTTTCTGTAGAAATTTTAGCCTTGCCATGATACTTATAAGAAAATTTAGCAATTTCTAATGACACTTGTAGGAAATTTAGCCTTTGCCATAAGTACCATTTATAGCAAATTTAGCAATTCCATGGCACACTTGTAGATAATTCTATGTCATTGTCAAAATTTTAGCCAATACTATAGGCGCCACTTGTAGAAATTTTAGCCTTGCCATGGGACTTATAAGAAATTTTAGCTCATTACCCATGAGACTTGTAGATATTAAGTGATTTTACTTCTACGTTAATCGAAGTGTAATTTTGCCACGCAGACTTGTCAAAATCCATGTAATTGCCATTGCCATCAACTTGCTCTAGAAAACTTGTACATATTAATGATTTTACTTGTCCTTGTTGAGTGGGCTATTTCTGCAGACTTCAGGATCTTTCAATGATGGAGCTGTGAGCTTGTGGAGCATGGCCCATGACATGATCTTGTAATATTTGTCTAGTTTAGGAATCTTTATAACTTGTTGGTTTATGCACTTGGTAGTATTTAACACTTCAGGTAAGAATAAACACTAGCATTTGACACTTCTGTAATATTTGTGAAATCTGCCTTTATTCGTGGTGATGATGTTTGCTAGTGTTGGTGATGCATTTTGGTGTTGGTGATGATATTATTATTATGTTGTTTATGATTATTGTCATAAGTTGTTGATGATCTGTAAGATCATATATATATATAATACGTTTTGAATTGCAGGAAATGACTGGAAACGAAGAAAAAAGATTGTGGAAAATGACAGCTCCTTTGCCGTGTAGTATACACCTGACGGCAAAGGGAGGAATATCACGTAAGCGCATAATGTGCAAAAACTGGGCAATGTCACAGGCTACATACGTGTCTTGCAAAAGCGCTATCGACACCTACGGGCAAAAGGAGGGGAACATTGCCGGTGTCCCCCTAACAAGCACACCGGTGTAAAGAACACACCACGGCAACAAGCATGCACACGGCAAATATACACGACCACTATTGCACGGGTTAGGCACACTAAGAAAGAAACACGACTACTAACAAATGTAAGGGGCACACGACAAAGAACGATACCTGCGGTTAAAGCAGTGAACATCTAAAAATATGTTGGGCTCACGCATCTGGACCAGAATGGAACCGTCAAATGTTCTTTACTCTTTTAGCGTATACAGATTCGGTGCGGTAAAAAAGTGCTAACGGCCAAAGGTTTATGTAAATTCGGACGAGAAGACACACGATAAAAGAACTCCTTTATGGTAGCTATCGTTCTAGATGGCTATCGCTACTGCAGGTGCCATTTGCCGATGTACATACACACGGCAAGAGGCTTTGTTGTGTTCCGAAAGGCCTTTGCCGTAATGGGGAACAGCCACACGGGGCAAAGAACCTTTCTCCCATGTAGTGCATGCAGGCAGTGCCTAGACGAAGTCCATTCTAAAGTTGCAGCATAGTTCGCCGTATTGTTGTGTTGAGATAATGGAGAAAACCATAGCATTGTGGTGTCCACGTATACTTGCTCTGGGGAAGTGTAACGACACGCTTGTCGGCTACGAGTCCCATCAGGTCGATTAGGATGAGGATTTCCACAGCGGATATCCGGGACTGCATTGACTACTGGATTGAGAGAAGAACTTCGTCGAGTCCCTAGATTTGTGGAGGACGGTTACAGAAAAATCGAGAGAGTGTATGATATGTATGAAGGCCTATGCGAGATCGTATTAAACATACCCTGCAGTGTAAAACTTTGATGATTAGTAAAAACATATAAAATTACTCTAGTACTGCCATATTTTTTAAGTTTAATTGTTCCTACTTCCTAACTAAGTTAGAGAAAAGGATGATCATATAGATGCTGCAAGGAAAAAGACAAACCGGAGAGGACTGAATATAGCCTATGGTTTCATATAAGTATTTGGACTTGCAGGGATCACAACGTATTTGCGTGATCATGAGAGTGTTATTTTTGATTGGTGGATCTTCTCATGGGCATTCATGCCAAAACTAACCAACCGGGGTGCGAAGGATACCCCAATCCATTATTATTCTATGCTTGGCAATGTTTGTGGGAAATATTATTCCGAAGGAAACATTTGGTGTTAATAATTAAAGAAATCAGCTCAGCTTACTACATGTTAGGTGTTCTTGGCCCCAAAGAGAAATAAACCTTAGAAACTCTGCTGGCTATTCTTGGAAGCTTAAACATCACGTTATTACCATGCCCTCACATGTGTTATTATGATGATATGCATGTCTAACCAGTAGTCAACAGAGAAGTCACGCATGTAACTGGTGATGCATGTCCCCTTTCCGAAAGTCATATATAAATTCCATGGTGGCACGATGAGTTCATTCAGAAGTAGCGCGCAGGTTGATCACACGCCTAAGACCCAGGCATTGGTAACATGTGTCTCGACCCATTGCTTAAATCTTCTATAGGTGTTATGTGGTGGCTTCAGGTTGTTATTGTTGTATGTCTTTGGTGAGTCTTTTCATTGAATAAAATTGAAATGTGGGTTAAATAGACAGTAGTAACATGGAAAAGAAAACAGGAGCAACTAAAACATCAATCAGGAGAACACACTAGTGACTCTCCTTTTCCTCTCCCCCTAAGAGCCTGCTACAGTAACCCTCCCAGATCTCTTGAGGCCGGGCGATTCGAGCCCTCCGGTGACCATGGTGGCCGGTGGTGGCGGAGGGAGGCGCGGAGTGGTTCTAGGGTTGCTTGCGTTAATGCCTGTAGTTGTGGAGTAGGGTGCTGAAGCTGGGGTCGGGCTTGGCACATCCGGTGGTGGAGATTGGGCGCCGCGTGCTGGTGGCTAGAGTTGGTGTGCCTGCGTCTGGATCCGGGATCTCCGTAATAAGACCCGCTGCTCCGCTTCAAGCTTGTGGTGGCTCTGCTCTCCGCTCCCGGCCCGGCCGTGGTGGTGAGGGGATTGGAAGAGTGCCTCCTCGGCTTGATCTGGTGGTGGCGAGGCTCCTCTTAGTGCGTTGGCCTTGGCGCCAAGGTTCCATGCCATCGACCTCCACTTAGATCGATGGTGGATCAGCCGGAGACCCTCTGGTGGCAAGCCCTTCATAAAGGCGCCTAGGAGCTGGTGTGGCGTGTGATCTGTGGCCTCTTAGCTCTCCTTGGCGGTCTTGGTGGCGGGGAGGTGGGCGTGGAGGTGGCTACGTGGTTTGCCGATTCCCGGCCGTGGTGGCGAGGGTCGAGTGGCTGCGCCCTTTTCTTTTCGTCCCAGCACCTTTGTCTTGTCCATGTCGCGATGGGCTTCTCTCACATACCCGCGGTGCCAGGTGGTGCGCTTGAGTGGGCGGTCAGAGTCTGCGGCAGTTTCTTTGAGCTCCTCTCCGATTGTATCGTGGCGGCTTCTTCCGGCTTTGCGCGGACCAAATGGCGATAGGGCTGCCGCTCGCCTTGCTACTCTGCTCCGTGGTCGAATTCTTCTGCTCCCGTCTCCAGTGGCATTGGGCCGTTTTACAACCGGCCGGAGCTCATGGTTCTGGAGGAGGAAGAGGACCCGGGGACTTGATTGCTTTTCAAGTTTTTCCCCAAGGTTCTTTATTGCTTATTTTTGGACCCTGTGTAATTTTTCTGTTCTTTTGGGTTCCTTGTACTCCACATATTTTTAATGTAGCTTCCTGTCGGGTGGGTTCCACCCGTTGACCGTTCAAAAAATAAACATCAATGGACTAGCTAGTAAATGTCGATACATTTGCTGAGAAATTTCGGCGGAACTACCAAGACGGTACATGGTTTAACATCAACCGTTTGCACAGACGACGCACATCGGCACATGTCGTTTTCCTAGCTAAGCAAACCTACCTGGCCGCCGCCACATTGGCCGCTTGCAAGAACAGCGGAGAAGCTTACAGACCACGGGTGGCCGACAGGCGACAACGCATCATCCTGACACGGTGACGACGCGCGCGCCCTCGTTGACGCGCTCGCACTCGTCGATCCACTCGCTGTAGACGTCGATGGGCTCCGTGAGCGCGTCGGAAACAGTGGAGTAAGCTCTCCTGGCAGACGTAGCACGACACCGTGGCGATCTTGTTCTGGAGGTCGATGACGCACTCCACGGTGGCGGCGTGGCTGCAGAACGGGCAGCAGAAGGCCGTCTCCAGCTTCTCTGCCTTCTTCCGCAGCGCCGCCTTGGATCTCGCCGACTCTTCCCCATGGCTGCTTCCCAGGCTTCTACGCTTGTAGCGAGCTAGCTATAGCTCGTGTGGCTGTCCTATATGCTAATGCATATCGCGCAGGCAGGCAACAGCAACGGCAACGGCGAGACTGGTAGTTAAGCAGCGTGAGATGTCTAAAAGATCGAAATCGGAGGCCAGCATGGTAATTTACGACATCTATCTATTATATACTAAAAGCAATATAAGGGTGTTTTTCGAGGCATCGGATTGATCTACATCATCAGAATTATTTTAACCGTTAGATTTACTATTTCTGGCCATGATTAAGTTAATTCCGTAAAACGTTTTGACCCATGTCCGTAACAATTGCAGGTTGGTAGTCACGTCAATGTATTTTAAGGCGACGATTAGCTGAGCCTACCTCAACCGTGTCCATACCAATTTCAAGTTAGCAGTCACGTCAAATTTCTAGAGTCGCCTGGGCCCTGGCGGCCGGCTAGGATAGTTAGATTTGGAATTACTTAGTTTGGTTCCGCGGGAAAATACCAATCGGGCGCACTTTCCCCTTAGCTCCCTTCCTCGTCGCTCCCGTGGGCGACGGGAGGGAGACCTAACCCCGCTGCCTAACTCCCTCTTCCCTCCACCTCCTCCTCACCTTCGCCCTTGCCGAGCGCAAAGCGGCGGCATCTCCCACTCCTCCTCGCGTGGGGATCTCGGCACGGGCCGAGGGCTTAACAGGCGTCGTGCTGGGCTTGGGTGCCCAGCGGCGACCCTAGTGGCTGCGTGGTGGCCAGCGGCGGCGGAGCCGTCCTCTGGCGGCAGCGTTCGAGCGGCGACGTTGGCCTAAGCTGCTGCTTGGGGCAGGGCCATGGCCATGGCGGTTGGAGATCGATGGGGCGCGGGCTGTCCCCCGGCGACCATGGCGGGGCGTGGGCCGGAGGTGGTGTTGCTCCAGGTGGCTGGCAGCGGTGGCGGGAGGAAGCGCTGCAGCTGGGTTCGTCGAGGGCTTGCAGACCCGGTCTAGGCCCATACATGCCCGATCTGCGGCAGGTGGGCCCTGTTCGATGGACTGTTGCGTGCACCTACCGGAGCTTGAGGCGACCGAGTTGATGGCGGAGGTCTCGGCGGTTGTCGCGTTGTGGTGGTGGCGGAGCCTTGGCTGAGTGCGTGGAAGCATGGCGGTGGCCCCGGAAGGTGGTTCGCTTCGGTCGTTTCGGCCATGGGGTGGTGAGGTGTAGTCGCTGTTCCTCGGACGGCAATGGTCCGAGTGGTCTCGGTGGCGTGGTGCTGCTACTTGGCGGCGGGATTTGTCGATGGCGGATCCTCTGGTGGGGAGAAGTTGAGCTTTGGTGCTGGGGTGGCGTGTGCGGAGGCACGTTTGCAGGGTGTTGCCCGAGACTTCTGAGCCTTGGCCCAGGCTCGGCCGGGCCAAAGGCCTGGTATGGCCTGCTGCTATATCCGGTCCTACCGCCTGGCGGTGGAGGTAGTTCTCTCCAGCGTGCTGATGCATGCCTACCCTGCGCCGATGGCCTGCTCTCTCTCCTACTGGCCTCGTTTAGTGGTTCAGCATGTGGCGGTGAAGACTTCAAGACCGTGTGGGCGTGCGTGGGCAAGCTTGGTGGAGCAATACAAAGCGGATGGGAGGGTCGTTGGAGGGATCGGGAGAAATCTTTGTCAATTTGACACCGGCGTGGTGGCAGCCTTGGTATCGCCGTCCTTCTTGAAGGCGTTGGGGCATCTCCTCAGCGCCTCCATGTGGTGTCCGGGGAAACCCTAGGACTTGTCCGGGCAGCGATGTCGGCATCGTCACTGTCCTTCTTGGAGGTGCTGCTTTAGTGCAGCTGGCGCTCTGGATTGCTAGCAGTGTGGGGTACTTCTCCGGTCGGCATAGCGGTTGCGAATCTTCTCAGAGGTCGTCGCTCCGCCCGATGTCGGCTTTATTTCTTTTCTTTCTTTTTGTTTTGTGTTGGACTTGCTTGTTCGGTCCCTGTGTCGTGTCGGTCCTTTGGGCGTTGTGTTATCTGGCCCGGCGGTGCGACATGTGTGCTTTATTTATAAAGCGGGCGACCCTATTTCAAGGAAAAAACCAATCAAAGTAGTAGATTGATTGTCTACGTCTGTACAAGAAAAAACCAGTTGGAAGAGAGTTTCTAATGCAGCCGTGCCAATAAATTTCGTTTGTCTATTAGACATGAAGTCCATTCCCAGCTTGATCAAAAAGAATTTACTACGTGCAAAGGGGTCAACATAAACGTGCATGCAAATCGTACAGCATAATAGAAAACATGATATATTATTAACTTACTAGAAATAGATATTTGGTACTAAAAAAGAAATAGATATATTTGGGATATAGAAAGAAAATATGGAAACTGATGGTAAGAATAAATACTCGCAAACTGCTATATGTTATACATGAAATTCCTTTTTCTTTAACAAGTACCAACTTATAAACAAGAAAATTATGAATGTCCGGGAGTCATTTAAAAGGGATTTTAAACACATTTTTCAAAATGTTAAAGAAATCTGGTAAATATTCCACACATTCATCTTTACATTTTATATGTGAATCAAGTCCATCGATGGACCAAACTTTTTCAGACAAACAGGTACACTATTACTTGTGGCACAAAAAAGGAAGATATATATAAACAAATATTTGAAAAATGTTTATTTATTTTTACCACGTTTGCATGTTATTCTTATCCTAAACAAAATATAGTAAATCTGAATACTATTGTAAAGGTTTTAATTCTCAAGTTCCAATATTTTACAAGAAAATGATGAATCTTTGAGAACGGTGTTTTGGCACCAAAGAGCATATTATGCTCCTTTCATTTAAAATGGATTTTAGACAAATTCTGGCATATTAAAAATCCCAAAAATCCGCACATTCAACCGCATTCCATATGCTCATTGAGTCGTTTCACCGAAACCCGATTTTTGTTTTGGACAGTGTGAAAAAAAATGTTTGGTGCTATTAAAAGTAATTTCATGTGACTTTTTTTCTTTTTACAGGTGAGACAAAAATGTCACTTTTTATAAAGTTTTACATGGACATATAGAATGTGAAGATCTACGCACAAATTTTTTAGTTGCTTGACAAGTTCAAACATTTTTTTCGTTAAAGGGAGCATATGATCCCCCGAGGAGCTAGAGTGAACTTTTGTGAATATCCGATAATCTTTTCTAGCTTACATTAATTATGATTGCTATATCGATCTGACACATTGATTACTCAATGATAAGAAAATCCTAATACGATGTAGTATATTGCACATATGCTGCATATTGTACTCCCTTCAAATAATTAGCGGGATATGTCGAGGATAACTCGTGATCTTTCCTGACAAAATAGCTTGATATAACCACATATTTAATAGTATGGAGAAAGATCCACAAGTGTATATGCAGTTGAAAGTTACCAGCCCACGATGTTACACAAAAAAGACACATTCCTGTCGTTTTCATATCTAAGATTTGATATTAATATAAATTGATTCTAAGTGGAAGCAGGACAAACTTTCCTTAAATCTCATAGAAGCAATAAAGTTAATTATCATTGTAGTCGTTCAGAAACTGCATAATAATTTAGTTCTAGAGCTTCCCTAATACCTCTTACAAAGTGCATGTCCTCCAACAGCCGCAACTCACACCCCTATTGTGGGAGAAGGAGACCAGCGAGAACGGCGGTGATTTGATTCTGGTAAGAGGTCGCAGTAAGCACATTTGTATTGCAGTGAGGCAAAAGAAAGGTTGGTAATGAAATAGTGTGAACATTGGGAATTAATACATGTAAACCAGATAAGGGAGAGACTCACTAGGAGTGAGAGGAATTATTTTAAATTTTAATGTGCAGCAAGTATTTTTTTTCATAGATATGCTGATTCGGTAGTGTGATACTCCCTCTATTCGGGATTATAGGTCCTACGCGCATACCTAGGTTGCTAATTTGATCAATAAAATATAACTTATATATCACAAAAATTATACCATTAGAAAATATAACCTCTAAAGTTTCTAATGATATAATTTTTAAGCTATATTATTTATATTTTATTGTTCAAATAGACAACCTAGTTATCCTCTCTGGACTTATAATCCTAAACGGAGGGAGTACTTTTTTGCTTTAACTAACTTCTGAAATTGTAAGAAATCGATAAAACTAAATAATATCATCATATATATTTCAGTGTCCACCAGATCAATGGATAAATGTTGTTTTATTGTAGATTTTTTCTTCCTTTTCCTCTAGACCAGCTTATAGTACATAATAAATGTTTCATTACTACTTTTTTATCATTTCTCTACAATATAACAATAGACAAAATAAATGTAGACTCCACACTTCATTGTAGCATCCATGTCTAAATAGTGTGTATTTCATAACGAAAAATTAAATTGAAGAAAGCAAAATCTTTATATCACACAAATTAAGTAACGAAAGTTTTTGACAAATAAAAGTCGGCGCCCTCGCATTTGCGAGGGCCACTATGCTAGTTGGATAAATAGTAATACTACTATACTACTCCCTCCGTTCCAAAATAGATGTTTCATATTTATTAAAATTTAAATGAATCTAGACACTATTTAGTATATAGATTCATCAAAACTTTAACAAATCTAAAACATCTATTATGAAACGTAGAAAGTAGTATAATAACTGAACTCGCATCCTTTCCCTCTAACAGGGGCGGATGGAAGGGAGGCGGGCACAAGACCCCTTGAAAACTACTAACCAGATCGATTATCGTCTACTATATAATTTACGTTGGGTGGTTTTAGTCCTACCTAGAATTTCGTCCGTCGTTCGCGCGGAAGGTTTCCTTTGTCATGTGTTCACTCTACCTAACGAAGTGAACTCGTGCTCGGGACCGAAACAAACCGAGGCAGTGGGTTGGAATTGATCTCCTCTCCTAATCGCTTTTTATGGTCAGTCTTGTGTTGCCTCGAAAACCCAGGCAGTGGTCATGGGCTTCCTCGAGGCGCCTCCAGTCGGGGAGTTACAAGCGCGTGGCGGCAGCGCCGTGAAGTCGATCGTAGCGCCAACCCTTATCACCTTGCTTGCTGCGATATTGGACACGGACCGCCCCGGATATCCCTGCTCACCGCGGTAAGATCCAGCCTTGAACCAGCCCTCTTTCACTTTCCTCGCCGGAGGACTGGCACCGCCGTTCACGGGGATTATAGCTCCCATGCGACGTCTTTTCGAATTGGAAGGAACACGACATCGTTGCAAAGAATAGCTGAATGTAGCAGCTTGTGAGGCAGCTAATAGCCGAGGGCCACACGCCATAAGCGGTCATTAAGGACACATTTAATTTTGTTCCAAGAGTAGGGTTAAGCCAAACTGGTCGGTTGGAACAGTCGATCAAGCCAGTCAAACCAACCGCTTGCGGCCAGAGAGGCGTGTCACACTGATCGTAGCTTCCCGGCGTGACGGACCTCACCCATCGGTCTCGGCGCTGGCGGCGGCGGCAGCGCAATTCTTTTAGGTGGCAGTGCTTTAGTTCGACGGTGAAGGTGGTGAGTACCATTTGAAAGCTAATTCCTCTCCCATTCTTCTCAATTCGAGATCTGAGCGTGCCCATTGATGCTAGATTGTGGAGGCGGTGTGTGCTGAGCAGGCGAGGGAGCGAGATGGAGCATGGAGAGGACTTCTAATCGGTATATCCGCATCTCGCATAATTTCTCTAAGGTTGAGATCTTTGTTCGCTTCGCTAGATCACGATGCCCGCCAAAAACAGGGAGGCGATGTTGCGGCGGAACATTGAATTTTGCATCAAATTCTTTCCCTCACGCGGATCATTGAGAGATACACAGTTGTTAAATGGGAGGTGGAATTAGAACATGTTGATCCCCAAGAGCTAATAAACATGGGAGAAGAGGCGGTGAGGAAAATGGTGAAAAAAATTGGGGATAGTGTGGTTTGGGGGCCAGAGCAAGAAGTTCTTTGTTACGATTTGATGATTGCAAATGTGACTATGTTAGGGTTGAGACAGGCAACATATAGTTGATAAAATCGATGGCGAAGCGATTGGACAAGCAAAACTGTTACATTTTTAGAACAACTCATTGATCTGAAACCTGATTCGAGGGTTGGATATGTGGCCTCGAAGCTGGCTGCTCAGATGGTCGAGGATGATTGGGCTGCACAAAGGCAAGTAATGCCTATACTTACTGTTGGAATTATGCCCTAGAGGCAATAATAAAGCTGTTATTATTATAATTCTTGTTCATGATAATGTTTATATTCCATGCTAGAATTGTATTAAGCGGAAACTTTAATACTTGTGTGGTTTGTGAACAACACCGTGTCCCTAGTACGCCTCTAAGGACTAGCTCATTGATTAATGATGGTTAAGGTTTCTAACCATAGACATGAGTTGTCGATTAATAATGAGATCATATCATTGGGAGAATGATATGATGGATAGACCAAATCAAGCGAACAATTAGATCGTGTCATCGTGTTCATCTTTGAAGCTTTTCTTATATCAAATATTGTATTCCTTAGACCATGAGATAATGCAATTCTGGTATCGGAAGAAAGCTTTGAGGTCATCAAACATCATCCTATGAGAGGTGATCATAAAGGTGTCTCTCAATTGATCGGAAAGTATACATTGGGTTGTATGTATCGAGATGGGATTTGTCCTCCCAAGTCGGAGGGATATACTTGAGCCCACTCGGTGTCGATATCAACACCGCTTGCAAACACGTGGTTAAGGAGTTAATCACAAAGTGACATCGGATTACGGAGCAGGTAAAGTACTTTGTGAACAAGATTGAACTAGGTATGCCGATACCAACGATCGAATCTCGCAAGTAAAATATCAGCGTGTGAAGGGAATATATATATATGGGATTAATTGAATCCTGGCATAGTGGTTCATCGATATGATCATAGATGAATGTGGGAGTCAATATGGGTTTCGGACCCGCTGTTGATTATTGATAGAAGATCATATGCGCATATTCTCGAACCGTGGGTCCACACATAACGATGTCTCGGCGCTAGGATAGAATGGATAATTGGTTTATGAGTTTTTGTTTGGAGTGCAGGATGAGATCCGAGGATGTCACGAGAGGTTCGGAATGGTCAGGAGAATAAGATTCATATAAGGAAAGCAGTTTTGGATTTCAAATTGTTTGGATTGTTTGGTATTGTGCGGAAGCTTCTAGAACCTTTGAGTGGGACCAACAAGGACCCACTTGTCGAGAGGGGTGTGGGCCTCTGAGGAGTGCCCTGGCCGCATTTGGCCGGGGCACAAGGCTTATAGGCCCAGTGCCAAAACCCTAGGAAACCCTAGGAAACCTTCTAGGAGAAAACTTGCCCCCACTCCAACCTTGGGGCCGCCGCCCTAAGCGCTTGGAGGAGGGACAGGGGCCAGCCAGCCCCTATATATAGAGGCAGGGCGCCCTCCCACCCCACTCCTTCAACCCTAGCACCATCTTGTTGCCCTCCGGATCTCTCTCTCTCCCATTGCGGCGTGGTGAAGCCACCTGTGAAACTCTCCACCTTTGCACCCACCGTCATGTTGTAGATCCAATCTATCTCTCACCCCACTTGCTGGACCGAGGAAGGAGGAGGCGTCGGTGCCGTGCGTGTGCATCTCTCGGAGGCATCGCCACTGCGGTGTTGGATGGGATCGGATCGCGAGGAGGAGAAGCTAGTACAACCATCAACCACGTTCAGTTGAGCGTTCCTATGCAAATCTTCAAGGGTATGAAGATATCATCTATCCCCCTCGTTTTGCATCTCCTAGATTAGATCTTGGCTTTCCGTTCATCCAGTAGAAAATTTTGATTTACTATGCTGAAACCCTTGATGGTATCGAGCTAGATCTATGCGTAGATGTGTTTCACAGTGAAACATAACATGCTTGTTGCAGGCGTTGATATTTTCTGTTGCAAGCCTCTTGTTTGTGTACTTCTTATGGCCGGGATAGTGAGATCGAGCGGTCCAGGCCAACTTCACGCGACCTCGCTTCATGAGACCGACTCCGCACTTGGCGTGTGGCTTGTTCCACACATGCGGCTGGTGGATGCCAGTTTCTCTCACTATAGTTGTCATGGGATTTACACCGGATGTTGGCAACCATAATATCACCGTTGTGGCTTTCCGTAGGTAAGAATCGTTCTTAGCTTGTTACTCCCATAAGCCACGTAAAACATCCAACAAAAAAGTAGAGGCGTCTAACTTGTTTTTGCAGGGAGTGTTTCTGTGATATGGTATGGCCCAAGATGTGATATGTATGTTGTATGCAATGATCATGTTTTGTAATGTTTCACGACTTGCATGTCGATGAGTACACAACCGGCGAACCATATGGTTGTCTTTATAATTATGTATGACACAATGTCAACTTCTTATACGCCATGTAATAGCTTTACTTTATTGCTAAGTAGTTAGCAATATTGCTATTCATGGTGAGGCAATCATGGTGGAGTGATGGAGATCATGCTGGCACGCACAAGATGGAGATCATTGCGCGGAGATTGGTTATACCATGTCACATAAAATTATATGCATGTGATTTTTATCCTTTTATGTATCTTATTATGCTTAGATCGCGACGGTAGCATTATAAGATGATTCCTCACTTAAAGATCAAGATAAAATTGTGTTCTCCCCATGTACGCACCGTTGAGAAAGTTCGTCGTGTTCAAGCATCACGTGATGATCGGGTGCTATAAACTCTACGTTCACATACAACGGGTGCAAGTTTTACTGCGAGGAAATACTTGGGTTTGACTTGACGAGCCTAGCATGTACAGACATGGCCTCGGAACACACGAACCGAAAGGTTAAGCATGAGTCATATGAATGATATGATCGACACTTTGTTGTCCACCATTGAAACCACATCTCTTCTCGTGAAGATCGGATTAGGTGTGGTGAATTTGGATCATGTTCACTAAACAACGAGGGATGTTGAATTTAGTGGGAGTTCATCTAGTAATTTGATTAAGTTGAACTAGTTATCATGAACATAGTCTAAATAGTATTTGCAAATTTTGTAGATCAAATGGCTAAGTCCAACTTCAACTTCAGCGTTTTTTACTGAGAAAGAAAAGCTTAAGAACAATGGGTCTAACTTCACCAACTGGTTCCGCAATCGAGAATCATTCTCTTTGGCGGACAAAGGACTATGTCCTTGAGAAAGCGCTAGGTGGCGCCCTGCGTAGATCTTGGTGATGAAAGCTATTTATCGGTCGCAAGGATGATTATGGTGTGATTAAGAGAACCATGTTGTTTGCTATGGAATCGGACCTTCAAAATCGTTTGAGGAGTTCCCGGTCCCTTTGAGATTCTTGAGGAACTGAAAACTATGTTTCAGACTCGGGCCCGTTCGAGAGATATGAGATCTCTGAGAAATTCTTTAGCGCAAGATGGAGGAAGGGAGTTCCGTTAGTGACACGCCATTAAGATGTCGGGCTACACTCAACGCATGTGAAACAAGCTGGATTGCAAGATTGAGGAGGAGCTCAAGATTGGGAGTTCTACAATCACTCCTCCTAGCTACAAAGGTTTTGTAGTTACTCATAATCAGATTGGTTCCAGTAAGATCAGTGAGCTCTTCGCTAAGCTAAAAGCTGCGGAGGTGGACATCAAGAAAGATAATCATGTGTTGATGGTCAACAAGCCCCCCCAGCTTTAAGAAAGGTAAGGGTGCAAAGAAGCCCTTCAAGAAGGGCATGACAGCGCGTTGCCCTAGAGAAGAAGCTCAAATCTGGATCTAAGCGGACACTAAGTGCTTCTATTGCAGGACAAGGGTCCTTTGGGCATAGCTGTCAAAGTACTTAGCGGACAAGAAGGCGGCACCATCAAAGGTATATTTAATATACATGTTATTGATGTTTTCCTTACTAGCCCTCGTAGTGCACAGGTATTTGATACTGGTTCAGTTGCTAATATTTGTAACTCGAAATAGGAGCTACGGAATAGACGGCGGCTAGCAAGGGATGAGGTGACGATGCGCGTTGGCAACGGATCAAGAGTCGATGTGATGGCCGTCGGCACGCTCTCCTTAGTTTTACCTTCAGGATTAGTTTTAAACCTCAATAAATGTTATTATGTGCCTACGTTGAGCATGAACATCATATCTGAATCATGTTTATTGCAAGGCGGTTATTCATTTAAATCGAGAATAATGGTTGTTCTATTTATATGAGTAACATCTTTTATGGTCATGCACCTTATGAATGGTTTATTTCTTCTGAATCTCAAAGCTTGAAACACATCCATAACATTGAGGCTAAGAGATGCAAGGTAGATAGTGATGTCGACTTATTTGTGGCATTGCCGTCTAGGTCATATTGGTGTAAAACAGCATGAAGAAACTCCATTACGATGGATTTTTGGAGTCTCTTGTTTTGAATCATTTTGACACATCGAACCATGCCTCATGGGCAAGATGATCAAAACCCGTTCTCCGGAATAATGGGCGAACAGCAGACTTGTTGGAAATCATACATACCGATTTATGCGACCAATGAGTGTTTCGGCCTTGTGGTGGTTATCGCTATTTTCTCACTTTTACCATTGACTTAAGTATATGGGTATATCTATTTAATGAAACATAAATCTGAAACATTTGAAAAGTTCAAAGAATTTCAAAGCGAAGTGGAAAACCATCGTAACGGAAAAATTAAATTTCTATGATCCGATCGTGGAGGTGAATATTTGAGTTATGATTTTCTCACGCATCTTAAAGCAAAAGCGGAATCATTTCGCAACTCCGCCACCCGAACACCACAAGCGCAATGGTGTGTGCGAGCAGCGAATCGAACTTTATTGGATATGGTGCGATCGATGATGTCTCTTCTGATTTGCCGTTATCATTTTGGGGTTATGCATTAAAGCTGCTGCATTCACTTTAAATAGGGCACCATCTAAATCCGTTGAGGCGACACCGTATGAGCTGTGGTTTGGTGCTAAACCTAAAACATCGTTCTTAAAGTTTGGGGATCTGAAGCTTCGTCGAAGTTGATGCGGACAAGCTCGAACCCAAAGCGAATGCGTCTTCATAGGATACCCTAAGGAAGCGATTGGGTATACCTTCTACCACAGATCCGAAGGCAAAGTGTTTATGAAAGAATGGATCCTTTCTTGAGAAGGAGTTTCTCTCGAAAGAAGTGTGGGAGGAAAGTAGAGCTAAACGAGGTTATTGAACCTTCTCTTGAGTTGGAGAGTAGCGCCTGAAATTGTTCGGTGCGATACGCACCAACAATAGAGGAAGCTAATGACAAGGATCATGAAGCTTTGGGCCGATGCTACTCTTGAGCGTCGCGGTCGACAAGGTCGCGTGCCCTCTTGAGTGGTACAGCAACCTGTCTTAGCTTGTCTTGTTAGTAGATAACGATGAACTGCGAACTATGAGGAAGCAATGATGAGCGGACTACGAGAAATGGCTAGAGCCCATGAAATCCAATTGGGATCCATGGCGAAAACCAAGTGTGGACTTTGGTGGACCCTCCTAGCGGCCGAAAGGCCGTTGAGTGCAAATGGATTTTCAAGAAGAAAAGCGGGCGGATGGTAATGTTACATCTATAAAGCGGCTTGTCGCGAAAGGTTTTCGACAAGTTCAAGGTGTTGACTCGATGAGACTTTCTCTCCGTGGCGATGTTTAAGTCCATTCGGATTTTATTAGCAATTGCGTGTTTCATGATTATGAAATATGGCGGATGGATGTCAAGATGCGTTCCTCAATGGCAACATTGATGAAGAGTTGTATATGATGCAACCGAAGGTTTTATCGATCCTAAGGATGCTGATAAGGTGTGCAAACTTCAGCGTTCCATTTATGGGTGAAGCAAGCATCCGGAGTTGGAACCTTCGTTTTGATCAAGTGATCAAGAGCTTTGGATTTGTTCCAAATTGCTTTAAGCTTGTATCTACAAGAAAGTGAGTGGGAGCTCGGTGACATTTTGGTACTATATGTGGATGACATATTGATTATCGGAAATGACATTGACATGTATGATGTGAAGAGTTATTTGAACAAATGTTTTCAATGAAAGACCTAGGGAAGCTGCTTATATATTGGGCATCAAAATCTATAGAGATAGACAAAGGCGCACGATAGCTTTAAGCCAAAGTACATACCTAGACAAAGTTACGAAAGGTTCGAATGGATAAGGCAAAGAAAGGTTCGGCCTATGTTGTCGTAAGATATTGGCAGGCTCGGTGTCCATTATGGTAAGCGATAGAGAAGCTATGAGCAAAGTGCCTTATGCCTCGGCCATAGGATCTATCATGTATGCCATACTATGTACTAGACCGGATGTGTCCAATGCTCTTAGTTTGTGAGCATATACCAAATTGATCCGAGTGGAACCTTTGGACAGCCGTGAAGAACATCCTAAAGTATTTAAATAGGACTAAAGAAATGTTCTTAGTCTATGGAGGTGATGAACAGCTCTTAAGTAAAGGTTACGTCGGCGCTAGTTTCGACAAACAAGTATGATTCTAAATCTCGGACATGATACATTTATATTTTGAATGGAGGAGCTGTGAGCTGGAGAAGCGCAAGCAAAGCGTGATCGCGGGATCTGATGAAAGCGGAATACATAGCTCTTTGCTGAAGCGTCAAGTGAAGGAGTTTGGATCGAGAACTTCATCTTTGAGCTTGGTGTGGTTCCAAGTGCCTTGGACCCACTGGAGATATTGTGTGACAACACTGGCGCCATAGCACTGGCTAAGGAACCAAGATATCATCCAAAGACCAAGCATATCAACTGCAAGTTTCATATAATTCGAGATTATATAACATATGGAATCTGAAGATTAGCAAAGTACATACGGATCGAATATGAATCCGTTGACTAAACCTCTTCCACGAGCAAAACATGATCGGCACCTTAGTGCCATGGGTGTTAGATTGTTGCCGATGTAAACTAGATTATTGACTCTAGTGCAAGTGGGAGACTATTGGAATTATGCCTAGAGGCAATAATAAAGATGTTATTATTATAATTCTTGTTCATGATAAAGTTTATATTCCATGCTAAAATTGTATTAAGCGGAAACTTTGATACTTGTGTGGTTTATGAACAACACCGTGTCCCTAGTATGCCTCTATGGACTGGCTCATTGATTAATGATGGTTAAGGTTTCCTAACCATAGACATGAGTTGTCGATTAATAATGAGATCATATCATTGGGAGAATGATATGATGGAGAACCAAATCAAGCGAAGCAATTAGATCGTGTCATCGTGTTCATCTTTCGAAGCTTTTCTTATGTCGAATATTGTATTCCTTAGACCATGAGATAATGCAACTCCACAGTATCGAAGAAAGCTTTGAGGTCATCAAGCGTCATCCTATGATAGGGTGATCATAAAGGTGTCTCTCGGTGATCGGAAAGTATACATTTGGGTTGTATGTATCGAGATGGGATTTGTCCTCCCAAGTCGGAGATATACTTGGTCCCACTCGATGTCGATATCAACACCGCTTGCAGAGCGTGGTTAAGGAGTTAATCACAAAGTGATATCGGATTACGGAATGAGTAAAGTACTAACGTGAGCGAGATTGAACTAGGTATGCGATACGGCGATCGAATCTCGGGCAAGTAAAATATCAGCGTGTGAAGGGAATATATATATGGGATTAATTGAATCCGGCATCGTGGTTCATTCGATATGATCATCGATGAATGTGTGGGAGTCAATATGGGTTTCTAGACCCGTTGTTGATTATTGATAGAAGATCATATGCGCATATTCTCGAACCCGTGGGTCCACACATAACGTGTCTCGGCTAGGATAGAATGGATAATTGGTTTATGATTTTTGTTGAGAGTCTCGGATGATATCCAGGACATCACGAGAGGTTAGGAATGGTCCGGAGAATAGGATTCATATAAAGGAAAGCAGTTTTGGATTTGAATTGTTTTGATTGTTGGTATTGTATGGAAGCTTCTAGAACCTTCGGTGGGACCAACGTGGCACCACTTGTCGGGGAGGCGTGGGCCTACGAGGAGTGCCCTGGCGCATTGGGCCAGGGGCACAAGGCTATAGGCCCAGCCGCCAAAACCCTAGAAACCTTCTTGGAGAAAACTTTACTCCAACCCTTGGGCCGCCACCCTAGGGCTTGGAGGAGGGGCCAGGGGCCAGCCCCTATATATAGAGGGCACGCAGCCTCCCACCCCACTCCTTCAACCCTAGCAGCCATCACTGCCCTCAGTCTCTCTCTCTCTCTCCCATTTTGCGTGGTGAAGCCTGCCGCATAAACTCTCCACCTTTGCACCACACCGTCGTGTTGTAGATCCAATCTATCTCTCACCCCACTTGCTGGACCGAGGAAGGAGGAGGCGTGAGGTGCGTGCGTGTGCATCTCTGGAGGCATCGCCACTTGCGGTGTTGGATCGGATCGGATCGCGAGGAGGAGAAGCTAATCGACTACATCAACCATGTTAGTTGAGCGTTCATTGTCTGAATCTTCAAGGGTATGAAGATCTCATCTATCCCCTCGTTGTTTGCATCTTCTAGATTAGATCTTGGCTTTCTGTTACATCCAAGTAGAAAATTTTGATTTACTATGCTGAAACCCTTCACTCTTGAGTTGGAAGTGTTAATAGTGGAGGATGATGCTAATGCACAAGGGAGGCTGCAGATGCTAATGCACAAAGGATTGTAACTGTTGATTGGAATTCAGTTGAGATACATGACCGGACTGATTTGGTCATTGCACCAATAGATTACATTGAAATGGCAAAGCTTTTTGGCATTCCTATAGATGACAGAGACAAGGAGAAGAAGAGGGATGAAGCTGCAACTGATGGTGACCATTTAAGAGATGAAGAGGCAGATATAGATCTAGAATTGTTGGAAAATGCTGCAGTTCATGTAGATGATGCACATGATGAGGTGCTAGTAACAGTTTATGACAAAGAGGACCCAGTTATTGAAGTTGGGAGATTGTTTCCAAGCATGGATGAATTCAGGATGTGTTTCAGGACATATTCAGTCAAACGTGAGTTTGCTACCAAGACTATGTGGATTGATAAAAAGAAGTTCTATGCAAAATGCATAGGTTATGATGGTGGTGCCAAGCCTTGCAAGTGGTATATATCTGCTGAGCGCCAACTTTGATGGAAGGACAATAAGAGTGAATCAAATTCCAAAACCTCATACTTGCATTACAAGTTCTCAAACAGTTAGAAAGATGACATCACAATTATAGGTTGCAGAAAAGATCAAGCCTATTTTAGCCACAACACCAAACAACACTGCAAAGAGACTGAAAATAGACTTGGAAAAGCAGTACCCCATTAAGCTGAATTATACTACAGTGTGGAAGGCAAAGCAAAGGGCAATGAAAGATCTATATGGTGATTGAAATACCTTTGAATGCTTTATAATTTCAAAGCGAAGTAGAGAAGAGGTCACTTGGCGGTGTTGTGAAGATGAATCTTTGAGGTAACAGCTGATGGGAAAGTCTTCTTCTCTAAATTCTTCATGGCTTTAAAGCCTTGCATCGATGGCTTCAAAGCAGGGTGCCATCCATATTTGAGTATAGACTCATCTTTCTTGACTGGAAAGTGGAATGGTCAACTAGCAGCATGCAATGCTTTAGATGGACACAATTGGATGTTCCTGTAGATATTGGCATGTTTCGATCCGAGGCAGAGGCATTATGGACATGGTTCATGATGCATTGAAAAGATGCATAGGGCGATCTCTCCATTGGCGGTGCACGGATGCATGTAAAGGTTTAGAAAATGCAGTGAAGATTGTTTTCCCTCATGCTGAGCAGAGGGAGTGCTTCAGCCATATGTGGATGAATTTGATCAAAAAATTTAGAGGAGATGATTTTGGATGCATGTGGCCAGCAGCAAGATCTTACACCAGACAAACACATTCATATCACCTTGACAACATTAAGGCGGCATGATCTGAGGAGGATAGGATCAAGTTTTGTACATGGTTGGAAACCTACCATTCTCTTTTATGGTACATGTCAGGTTTTAACACTGCCATCAAATGTGATCATATCAACAATAATTTGGCAGAAAGTTTCAAGAACAAAGTGAAGGAGTTAAAAGACTTGCATGTCCATGACATGGTTGACGAATCGGGGATCATGATCATGAGGTTGTGGGAATTGATAAGAAGGCTTGATGATGTTCTTCAAGGAGATAAGCTTCTGATGTTGTGCGTGGTGGTCAGGAGCAGAAATCTTGCACATTTGCATGTTGAGAAATCCTCATTGTGGGGTGCTGAAGTCAGAGATACAAAGACTGGCAGGAGGCATGTTGTTGACACTCAATTACATGAATGCACATGCCTTGAGTGGCAACACACTGGGAAGCCTTGTGAGCATGCCATACTTTTCTTGGCCTCCAAACACAAGCTAAATATGCACCCATATTTGCATGAGTATTATTCTGTAGCAAAATTCAAGGCTGCATATGGAACACCAATTCCAGCACTTACAGATCAGTCTCAGTGGCCTGAAGTGGACATTCAATTCTCCTTGTGTCCTCCTTTGATGAAAAGAAAGGACGGCAGGCCCAAGCAGAGTAGATTCAAGGCTTGGTTTGAGAAAGGTGGGAGCAACAAGAAGGGAAAGAAAGATGAAAAGAAAGATGCCAAGCCAAAAAGGGCCCAAAAAGGTAACAAGAAAAGATGCAAACTCTGTGAAGAACTTGGTCACCGAGCTGGCTCTACCAAGTGCAGATACACTGCTGAAAAGCCAAAGTATGTTCATCCAAAATCTATGTATTTCTTGTTGATGATTTTTCTCCCCCAGCGAACTTGCTTGTTTTTAGGAGGAAGCGTGGAGAAAAAGGCCCACCTCTTATTGTTGAAGAATGCTTTGGCGGTGAAAAGGGCAAGAATAAATGGTCAAAGAAAGAAGAGAACTAACGGATCATGTTTGGTGCTACTAACGTGCAATCTGAACTTGTTTTGGAGGATGATGTACAAGCTGTTGAGGCTTTAGGGCACACCATTTCTGATTTAAGCTCAGTGCAAAATGAGGGAAAAAATGAGCATGTTGTTGAGGCTCTGGTGCAAAATGAGCATGTTAGTGAGGCTCTGGTGCAAAATGAGCATGTTGTTGAGGCTCTGGTGCAAACCGACCATGTTGATGAGGCTCTGGTGCAAAGTGACCATGTTGATGAGGCTCTAGTGCCAGATTGTGTTGTTGAGGAGGTGAAGGAGACCCTTGGACGTGTTGTGGGGAGGCCAGATGGTTATGGTAAGAAAAAGAAGAGCATAAACCTGTTGTGTGGTGTGAAACTTGTGAAGGAGAAGAAAACAAGGGGTAAGAAGAGCCAAAAGAAATAGACTTTGAATTTGGCACTTGTTGTTGTAAACATTTGTTATTGTAATAATTTGGCACTTATTGTTGTAATAATTTGGCACTTGTTGTTGTTGTAAACATTTGTTATTGTAATAATTTGGCACTTGTTGTTGATAATTTGGCCAAAATTCAAATATGATGGTAAATTTGAATTTCAACCAATGTAGCTATGTGTACTTTTCTATGTTTGTATGATCTTCCAACATTTTTCTCATATGTAGAGTCCAACTCATCCTCACCCTTATCCCTTTTGTGAAGTATAACTCACCCTCACCGAAAATGTGGTAGAAATGGGCTCCAAAGCTAGGGTAAACCACCCCGTTTCTAAGCAAGTTTTTTTTGACCATTTCTAAAACCAAGTTTGATATTTTTCCTCACAACTATGTCACATAACATGACACCATGCGAAGGTTTTGTATTTTTTTGATTTTTTGAATTAGTTATGCACATTTGAATGTCTGGTCAAACTTTTTGTCTTTTTCACCAGGGATGGAATAAAAGGTTCGAGATACTCAAGTTGGGACATTGCACATGCTAGGTGGTCTAGTATTTGTTAAAAATAGGATGTTACCATTTTGAAACTTCAATTTGGTGGTTGCTTCACAAAATCCCCCTTTTTTTCGGAAAATAGAAAATGGATTTTGTGTGCGGCGAAAAGGAAAACTGTGTACTACAACATTGTTAGTCATCCCATTATACAAATGCATGCCCAATATGGGCACATTATCACAAACTATGCCTTGATTCTAGCCATATCATTGGTCATTTGACCCGAAAACCAGAAAACCTCGGAGGAGATAGGTCATTTTGTGAAGGGCTTTTTGAAATATAATCAATATACCAAGTTTGATATTTTTCCTCACAACTATGTTACATAACAGGACACCATGCGAAGGTTTTGTATTTTTTTTATTTTTTTTGAATTAGTTATGCACATTTGAATGTCCGGGTCAAGCTTTTAAAGGGTTTTCATAAATATTCTTAGATAATGAGGCTCACAAAACTAGCATTGGATCTCTGATAAAATAGCATGTTGTGAACCTAAAAATGATTTTTACAAAAAATCATCAGCATGAAATCATGTACCTGTAGTTCATATCTTACCCACTTCCAACCGATTCGGCAGGATTTGTCTTTTTCACCCGGGATGGAATAAAAGGTTTGAGATACTCAAGTTGGGACATTGTACATGCTAGGTGGTCTAGTATTTTTTAAAAATAGGATGTTACCATTTTGAAACTTCAATTTGGTGGTTGCTTCACAAATCCCCCCTCTTTCGGCACTCAGAAAATAGAAAATAGATTTTCTATGCGTCGAAAAGGAAAACTTTATACTACAACATTGTTAGTCATCCCATTATACACATGCATGCCCAATATGGGCACATTATCACAAACTATGCCTTGATTCTAGCCATATCATTGGTCATTTGACAAAGCGAAAACCTCGGAGGAGATAGGTCATTTTGGGAAGGGTTTTTTGAAATATGATCAATATACCAAGTTTGATATTTTTCCTCACAACTATGTCACATAACATGACACCATGCGAAGGTTTTGTATTTTTTTGATTTTTTTTAATTAGTTATGCACATTTGAATGTCTGGTCAAACTTGTGAAAACCCCGTTGACTGCATCCTAAACCCAGCTGACCCTAAGGCCGAATAAGGAACATAGATCTAACCCTAGCGCGACACTATGGCCATCCGATCGCATCTTCTAGAAGGATTCCGCGGGTGGCTCTGGGTTATCCGTGGGAAGGCTTGTTCTGCAACCTGATTGGTTGACGTCTCTTAGAAGGATTTTGCGGCTAACTCTTAGCGATCCGTGGGATGGATGATTCTGGAATCTGCTTGGCTCGCATCGTTTTTCCATGAACAGATAAGGTACAACGTGGCACACTCTATTCACCGTCGGACTGATCGTGGCATGCGAGAGCGCTGGGCGGGGCGGGCTGCACCATGTATGCATGTCATGCAGCTGCCTCTCGCGTCGCATTCTAGCTATTTTGCGTGCAGCCAACCGACGCAGCAGCGCTGCAGCGTATTTACTTCCTCTGTCGCATTAAATAAGTGTACGTCTAACAACTTTTTTCAGTCAAACTTACTACCCTCCGGTTCATGCGCCATAAAAAATCAATATTTATAAACTTTAACTACGTATATAAGAAAAAATATCAAAATCTAAAATATGTAATAAATATAAGGTACAGCGTGGCACACTCTATTGACCGTTCGACCGAGCGTGGCATACGAGGGCGCTGGACGGGGCGGGATGCACCATGCATGCATGCCATGCAGTTGCCTCTCGTGTTGCAGTCTAGCTATTTTGCGTGCAACCAACCGACGCAGCCCCAGCAGTGCTGCAGCGTATTTACTCCCTCCGTCGCATTAAATAAGTGTACGTCTAATAACTTTTTTCAGTCAAACTTACTCCCCTCCGGTTCATGCGCCATAGAAAAAGTCAATATTTATAAACTTTGACTACGTATATAAGAAAAAATATTAAAATCTAAAATATGTAATAAATATAATTAGATTCACCATAATATATACTTTTATATTATATAAAATTGATATTATAAATGATAGTTTTTTGTTTTTAAACTTAGTTTCATACTCCCTCTATTCCGGATTATAGGCTTATATATGCATTGATTGCTCCAGTTGACATTTCCCTTATTACTCCCACCGAATTTTCTTCTCACCCGTTTAGTTTCCATGTGTGAGTTTGTTGCATGCGGTGTGTAAAAATGAACGAGTGTTGCATGTCGTGTGACAACTGCCTTGGTTCTAGATTCCTGCATTTATTACCGAGTAAATCAAGGTCAAATTCTATTTTCTCTTTTATTTTTCACTGGCAATGAACAACTACCTTAGACGTTTTTTCTCTCTTTTCCATTAATGCATGCATGCATGCAGGGGGCGACGGTGCAGGGCAGGCCACGTCGCATCCTAGCAATTTTTTTGCACAGACCGTATTGATCACGCATGCATGCTCCGCTTACCAACGCCGCATAGCATGCTGCGAACGCAACAGGATTCCCACGCCGCCCTTCACGCTGAGACCTCAATAAATAGGCAAAATGACTTTGCCTCCTCATCTTCAACCTCGAGTCCGAGTCCCTTTGCCTTCTTTGCCTCCTCCCCGCCCCCCAAAACACCTCTCCGGCTACCATGGCGACCTCCCCCCCCCCCCCGCTTCCCTTCGGAATCTGAAGTAAGCGACGAAGACAACCCCCCGGACCACGGGCAGGTGCAGGAGATGGAAGCCCACCGCCCGAGGCAGCGTGGCAACAGGGGGGCGACGCAAATCCCCGGCCTACCCCTAGGCCCAAGGCCACTTCGTCCACAACCCCCTCCGTAGCGGTGGCGGCTACCTCCCCGACTCCGGCCCCTCCGACGAGTATTGAAAGGCGGCGGAGGAGGAGGAGGCGAAGGAGCTGGCGGCTGCCACGAAGTGGGAGGAGAAGAAGGCCGCGCGCTCCCTGAAGAAAAGGCGGAAACGGGAGGAGGAGGACCGACGGGAGGCAGCTCGCTGGGCCTTCCAGGAGGAGCAGAGACGGCGGGAGGAACGGGAGAGGGCGGCGGCGACGACAGCGTGGAGGGCGACGGCACCGCCCCCACCGCCGATGGAGTAGGGCAGCCTCCCGGCGGCGAGGTTGGCCGGCAGCCGGGCTAAACCCACGTAGTAGCTAGGGTTAGGGTTTAGCCCAGGGTTTAGGCGTCGGGCCCTTAGGATTAGTTGGGGCCCTCTATGTAATGTGGGGCCCCTCTCTATATTGTACCCCTTATGTTTTATTGTAATATTATCTAATATATGTAATGTTATCTAATATATTATCTATGTGATCGACTTGTGTTTTATTGTATTGTCATTTGTCAAAACACCCAAAACAACAAGTGCATAAAACAAAAGACACAAAAAAAAGTTCTCATATAATACTCATGCAATATTTATAAAATGAGTGAAATTAGAAAAGCTCAAAAGGAAGAATAAGTTAACGTTATGATGGTTGATTATTTTCAAACAACACATGCAACACATGGTTCATTTTTAAACAACACATTTACATATTTACATAAGTTAAAGGGGTGACCAAGTTAAAGTGCTCGGCTTGTTAGTTAAATGGATGCCCTTGGCCTTCATTTATATATTTACTTTCGCAAAAAATAAAAGATTGCGACCTAAGCACGAGTATCTGTAGATCCACACGTCCCTAGTTAGATTATAACATGAGTACTATTTTTCTTTGCCCAATCTACAAGTAGTTACTATTGGGCCTAGATACGACCATTTTGGTCTGGCTAAGTTCTACTTGGGCCTGGCCTTTTTCAATCACTCCTCGTCAATTGTTTTTTTAACTTTTCAATCCCTCTCCTTCCCTGCACACTGATGAAACTGAAGGAACACTGACGAAACTGAAGGAACACTGATTTCAAAAACAGAGCAGCTCAAAATTTGCCTGAGTTGCATTTTATTCAAGCCATAGACCATTACATCCATCTCCATGAGTTCTCGATATGAGCATCACTCGAACAATGATTGCGTTGTCTAATGACTAATGATCAGGAGATAAACAAATCCAAGAGAAATTACACAAAAATAAAAAAGCAGCCATCAGATTGTCCTGCTTCTTCAATTCGATGATTTGCCTTAGCTGCTTGTTCATCTTCTTTAGCTCGGCCTTCATACGCATCCATAGTACCAGCGGAAATAGGGTTGCCAGATCCCAATTGCTCCACCCAGACGGGTTTTCGAGCTCCCGGGATGCTACCTCCACCCCAATTCGCTCGATGTACTCATCAAGCCACTCAAAATGCCCACATTTTGCCAGTTCCTGAAATCGCAGAGATGAATCCTAAATCCTAAATTCGATGAAATGCATGAAATTTTGAAAGAAAAGCGAGAAATTGGCGCTCGTAACACTCAGATCTCACATTCCCCGGCTCGGGCTTGCTCTCACACTTCACAAATTCCCGGCCAATGTTGTCGTTCTTATCGGTGGTCATGACAAGCCGCTTCAGGGGCACGGTACGGGGGCAATCGGGGCACCTCTGTTAGCGGTAATCTTGATTAGTGGAGTCGGTTGTAGTAGTTTTTGGAAAGTGTCATGTTTTCTAGTTGGATTAGGATACATATGGTCTTAGCTTGTTAAGGAGAGCAATCGTTAGTGTAGAATCCGAGTTGGTCGTGTACTAGGTCAAGTCTGGTCATGTTTTGTTTGTTCTTGACCGAGTAGGTTTAGGACTTTGGTCAGATAGGCCGTGTATATATACACGATAGTGTGGTGTGTAAAGTAGTACCTGAGAAGAGAAGAAATAAACAGTCGAGGGCACGATACGTGCCCGTGAACACAAGTTTTTTCGAGCGCGCTTGTTTGTCTAATTTGATGTAGTCGATCTGTGGGCAAATTTAAACAATTGGTATCAGAGCGAGGTCGAAGATTTGAAGCCACGCTTGCCCCGGGGAGGCGACCCTACTAGCGCCTCGGGGCGGGCGACCAGGTGGAGGCGGCGAGCATGCCGTCATCAGTGAGGCCGTGGGCGATCGTCGTTTGGAGGAGCGACAAGGAAGAAGAAGAAGGCGGGCGAGGTGTTGTCGGCAAAGTGGTGGATTGGGGTGATCGTTGATGAGTGCGGTGGTACCGGGGTGCGGTGCTGGAGAATCTTGTCAGATCACCATCCGGGAGAGTATGAGTCAAGGAGTCAAGTGTGTGCAAGGTAGCACGTCTGGTCGGTGGTCTTCGTGAGTCGTCGTTGTGTCCAAGTGCTCGTCTCTGTGAGGATCCGTTGCAGTTGAAGCGAATGAAGGTTGAAGGATTGTTCATCATTTGGACGAAGATGCAATTTGCATGCCTCGATCAGGTCGTCTATGTGTCTCGACGAGAGGATTAATTTCAAGTGTGAAGGGGGCGGTAAACCAGTGAAGGGGAGCCTCTTCAATGAGGACCTGTCTCTACATGAGGCCGAAGTGGATGGTCTAGTCCACGCCAGGAGGTCGGCATGTATTGCGCTAGGATGGACGGTGTGTTCCACGGGTGGTGCGATTCCACAAGGTTGCTAGCGTGGCTGGGTAGTCCAGATCATATTTGAGTTGGTCCGTGAAATTCGCCAAGTCAAAATTGGGGAGAGCCAATTAGACTTGTCGTGGTGCGAGACCTAGACAAGACGCGGATCTACAACGAGTCAAGATCAAAGAAGCACGGAAGACAAAGAGTCATCAAGATTAGAGAGAGATTGTTAGCGGTAATCTTGATTAGTGGAGTCAGCTGTAGTAGTTTTGGAAAGTGTCATGTTTTCTAGTTGGATTAGGATACATATGGTCTTAGCATGGTCTTAGCTTGTTAAGGAGAGCAATCGTTAGTGTAGAGTCTGAGTTGGTCATGTACTAGGTCAAGTCTGGTCATGTTTTGTTTGTTCTTGACCGAGTAGGTTTAGGACTTTGGTCAGGTAGGCCGTGTATATACACGGTAGTGTGGTGTGTAAGTAGTACCGAGAAGAGAAGAAATAAGCGATCGAGACGCGTCGTGCCCGTGGCCACAAGTTTTTTCGAGCGCGCTTGTTTGTCTAATTTGATGTAGTCGATCTGTGGGCAAATTCCAACAACCTCGTCATCGGCACCGCACCATACCGAGGTCATGAGCGGAGGAAGGCTGAAGCAGAGCTCTATATCCCTCGCGGCATTGCCGCACTTGCTCGCCGGAGAAGAAAAGCGGAAGGGATGAGATGTTGGAGCGGTGTCGGGAGGGCTCGGGTGCGGGGGACGGATCAGACCAGCGGCTCTCTTCTACAGCATGGGTCCCATGATATGAGGTGGACATCAGGTGGGTTTCGCCGTGACGTGGAGAGGCTGCGGGTCCTACTCTGCTCAGCTGATTCGAATTCGTTGACGGTCTCGTGAGGTTAAGTGGAAGTGTCGCACGGGAGCTATTTGCCGCTTCGAAATGTATGCATAGCTATTCTTTACAGCGATGTAGTGTTTCTTCCAATTCCACGTAAAGACGTCGCATGGGAGCTATAAGCCCACTGTTCTGACCTGCCTAAGAGCCACAGTGGATCTCTCTAAGAGCTGTTCTGAACCTTCCCATCTCCGCACACGCCGCTCTGCAGCTACTGCGCGCGGGTGCCTCGTGGCAACGGCGCATCCTCTCCCCGCTCTGCCCATGGCCACTCAGAACCGGTCGTCGTCTTGCCGTCCTAGGTTTCCCGACCTCGCACACTGCCTGGTTCACCCCATCTCGCGCTGAGGACAACCACCAGTACGCCTCCTCCAGTGCTCGATTCCAGCGAGCTAATACCTCAGTGCGATGCATAGTTTCCTGGAGATATGATCTGTTCCGTGCGTGTGTTCCTGGTACCTGTTGCCACTTGTGCCCTCCCTATGTCGATTCATTCATCTAATCTGGTGTGACTGCACTGCTGCTGCTAGGTGAAGTTTTTTATCTAGAATTGAAGGCGCCAGCCTGCTGTGAGCTATATTCTCTAGGCTCACATTAGCGCTCTGCACGCATGGGTCTAAGCATGGTAGTTTGGGAAAAGTCACTTGAGCTCTACCATCAGCAACAATGCAGCGTGAGTGAAAAGTGGAGGAGACCGGCTGCTGGAGATGTGGACTAGAGAGGAGATGGAGGGAAAGGGAGGTGCCGGAGAGAGGAGAGTGGTGGTAGGCTGCTGCTTTGTGGAAGAGAGAGGACATATTGAGAGAGATTGGAGAGGTACAGAGAATTGAAGAGATATACTCCGTTTAAAATATAAGATGTTTAGGTTTATAAAGAAAATATATCTAAACTTGTTTTAATATGTAGATTCACTCTAAATCTCACTGAATCTAGATACTAAAGAAGTCTAGATATATTTGTTTCACAAAGCTAAAACATCTTATATTTTAAACAGAAAGTAATTGCTATTGTGCTAATCAAATCGAGAGCTCTAAATAAATTGTCTTCAGGGTGCCGTAATAATAGCCAGACTACTAAAACAGTTAGGGATGCAGGAAAGTACGACTGTTGTGTCCCCTTGGTCACAAACATTGGTTTTATTTGCTCAGAGGGATATAAGCATTTGTTTAGAAATTGGACTGTTATTTTAATTTGATTGGCTTTTAGTATGGAGCATATGAGTGCTACATTAACGTATTTTTCTCTTTCGGGTAACAACGTAATTTATTTTGTCGGGCTATGCCCTCACACATTTTCACATATGTTCTTCAGTTTGATATTACCATGCTAACCTGATCCATGTTTTAGAGACAACGGGTTGAGCTTTAAAAGATCACATCATGACATCTAAAAAAAATCGAAGAGAAAAAAATACGACTGGTGTAGCTAAGCGTCCCAATCCAGGTAAAATTATTCACTAGGTTTAATTAGAGATTGTTAGTTATATAAATACTAGATTACACCTGAATGTTCACATGTATTATGTTAGCATGTCCTATGAAAGATATTTGAGGGACCGTTTCGATCACACGGACATGTTGATATGTAAAACGTCAAATATAGCGAGCTCATAGCCTCATAATGTATCATCGCCTTTCCTTAGTCCGGTATGAACGTTGATCTTTTAATTTCATAACGTATATGGTATGAGTTTGTAGCATGATGATATGAGTTCGTAGCGTAACATGGTGCTCTTGTTTCTGTCTGCATGTTTTCCTGAGATCCTTTTCTGATAATAATGTTTGATGGTGATATGGTGACATGTATATCTCTGAGTTAGAAGCATGTAGCTGTTTTGATTGTCCTCGTGAAACTTCTTAATTTTGACCTATGATGACTTTTTCAGTTGTTTGTACAAACTAGTAAATGTGTACGTGCAGCACACGTCTTTAAAATATAAGTCACATTTTTTTATGTTAGCAGACATGGAAAAAAGGTGTAAACATGCGCTAGCAATCCATTCACATGACATCACTTAAAATCTAAAAAGCAATAAAAATACTCCCACCCATATTACTTGACTTGAATTTATCAAAATTTGAATAAACCTATATTTAGTACTAAATAGTCTAGATTCATTCAAATCTAGACAAATTTGAATCAACTAATATGGGTCGGAGGGCAAGAAAATTACAATCCAACACCAGTTTGGAGCCACACGCTAGTATTCAAATAACCATATTAAAACAATCCACGTCTATATATTCATCCTTCTTTAATATGTTCCTTATTTGTCTCAGATTTAATAGGATAAAGTTTGGAGCTTGTCACTCATTCCATGAAAGAATTTTTTGTAAACTAAAATGGCAAGCGGTAATAATATGAAATAAACCGACAAAAAGTTTCTTACTTCAATGAAGGGGCATCATGATTCATGAAGCATGTGGATGTATAAGAAAATAAGTCGTCGTTCATTGGTTTGACAGATGGTAATAGGAATAATGATTAACTCTCAACTTCTCATGATCCCGTTAAGTTGTTTGTAATGTACAGTAAAAGGATCAATAATGACGATGTGGGCTTAACTACATGAGATCTACTTCCTCTATTCCAGTTTATAAGACTTACGCGTATACCTAAGTCGTCCGCATGAGCTATATAATATGAATTATATAATATAAAAATTATATCATTAGAAAATACAATATTTAAAATTTCTAATAATATAGTTTTTATCTTATGTTTCTCGTGCTAAGTTGGTTAATTTGTTAACCTAGAAATACGCGTAAGTTTTATAAACTGAGACGAAGGTAGTATATTATTTTCCTCAACTATCATGTCTCGGCTTCTTACATCGTAATAGTTGACGAATCAACCGCAATTACAACCAATTTTGTTCTAAATTGTGTAATCTAAATTAGTTTTTAAATAATAATATTCTCTCCATCCCAAAATAGATATTTCAAATTTGTTAAAATTTAGATGAATCTAGACACTATTTAGTATATAGATTCATCCAAAAATTGAAAAATCTAAGACATCTATTTTAGGACGGAGGGAGTATAATATATAAACAAGATGTCGAGCGCAAAATATCGCAAAATATCTGCTTAAGAATGTAAAACAAAATATCACATGTCTGATATTCCATGAAGTTTAAAATCAACAAACCACACGATGATCCACACGATTATGTATATTGATGATAGATTTTTAACATATTCAGGCAAAAACATCATTAGTACTATCTTTGTTCCACAATACGAAATGTTTTAGTAGGGTAATTTGTCCTAACGAAACGATTTATACTATGGATCGGATTTAGTAAACTTAATATCAACATCAGAAATTTATAGACTGGCCCTATACCAAGGGGAAAAAAGCACTCCCCACCCCATCGGACAATGCCTCCCCACTCTCTTCCTCAGTCTATCTCAGTCCGCCGTTCCCCTTTCCTCCACTGTCGGCGACCGGTAGCTCCGCCCCTGCCTCCGGCCTCGACGACCTCCCGCTCCGGACGTTGCCGCCAATTACCTCCCGCCAGCCCGCCACCGTGGCGAGAACCGCGCCCTCCCCTGGTTCCCCGCCATCACCACGAGGACTGCACCCTCCCCTAGATCCTCTCCGCTGGCACCAGGCGCCCTCCCTTGCATCCCCATGGCTTCAGCGAGGTCTCCTACCCTCCCTCCCTCCCTGCCACTCCGCAATGACCGGCCCTCCCCTACCTCGCCGCCGCTCGCTCTCGGCACGCTCGGGGTAGGCCAAGCAAACATGTGGTAGGCACCGACGCAGGCGTGGACCTCATCACCACCGGACGCGCGCTGGAGGGATCCACAGCGCCGACTTGCTCCTCCCGGCTCCCTAGTCGAAGAGCAGGTGATTTCTGGTCTAATCTTTCCTAGAGTCACATAACATGCAGCTGAAGTCGTTTCAAATGTTGAATTTCCGTCTGCTCAGCATATCACGGGTATTGATTCTGTCCACAAAGGTCAGCCACGCAAATACCTTGTGCTTCATGATGCATTTAGAGCTCCAACTGGCTGGCAGATATTTGGGTGGGTTAGATGTTGTGAAAGAATTTGTAGAAATCCTTTGGTCTGTACGATTTTGAGCCTCATGTGAGCGTCCAGACATCAGGGACCAGAGTCTCTAAACTGATCTCCATGACTTGGTCGTTTAGCAGCAGGAGTTCACCGTGTGCCTCCATTGACAGCGACAACTGAAAGTGAGTTGTTAACATCAAGTGTTTTATGACTGCCATTGGTCTTTCCACAGAAGAACACAATCGCCCGCTCGGAGTGTGCAAGTGGTGATGCCTCTGAACACATCCATAAGGCTGGCGATGTCGCGCCACCAGAAGGAGCCACAAGGTGGACAGGAATGCGCATGTTCTTGTTACTGTCGATACCAAATAAGCTGAACCCACGAGGTGTCTTGGCGCTGATAGAATTTGTGTAAAAATCTGAGGAGAAGGGCTGGGTTCTGAATTCGTAAGTTGAGAACGCCTAGACCTCCACTTTTTTTTGGTTGGCACACCAAATCCCAGGAGACCAGAGACCGACATTTTTCCTCTCCCTTTGCCATGTTGTGATGTTTAGATCCTTCCACTTTTCAGATTTTAGTTCCAACTGATGCAATGCAAATTTGAATACATTTTTCAGTCCTTCTAGCTGTTGCACTCATAAATAGCAGAAAACGTCTTATGATAAGACGGGGCAGTGGGACTAATTACTAACCATAACATTGAGGTATTTGCGGTGCATTCACGCACGATTGGGAAATTACATACCATCCCCTTCCTATGAATATTCATTTCTACTACTTAAGTATACATGGCTAGTGTTGAGTATAATAATGAACACTGTTAGTGCAAGGTTTATGTTATTTCAAATATTGTAATGCATGTGCTACTTTTCTTTTGTTGGCAAGGATTATTTATAGTTGATTATTCTTTGTTCTTCAATAAGATTATTGTTTGATTCAATCTGTTAGTATTTGCACAGTGAGCTTCTAAAATGTTCTACGAAGGTTCCTTGTTTGGATGTTCAATGACAGCGGTTGTTTTGGTAAAGCCATACGTGTCGCGGTTATTTTTGTAAACCATACGTGCCGTAGTCTTTTGTCATCAAATGATTTCTCGCGTGGTACGGTACAAAATCTGTATTTACAGATTTGTACTGCTGAGGCATGTACAACATTACTATATCGATTATACAGTGTGAATAAAACCATTCATGTGCTGTCATGAAAAAACTGATCCGGTCAGATCTGTTATGTTTTCTATTCCCTGTATCTGTATTGCCTCTCAAAATAAACAAAGGTCTTTACATATTAGAAGAAATGGTAGAACATAAAAGTGCCAATTGTTCTTCAATACATGCTTGGTTATTTGAGATAGTTTCTGAAGGTATTTTTATCTGCTAGGATGGTCCACTTTAGTGACCACTGTCTGTTTCCATTGTGAACTGTTGTGATGCTCACTGACCAAAAATTTCAGGAATTATGAAATTGACTGGAAATCCAGGGTAGTGGCGACCACAGATAACTATGTTGTCCTGAATAAGCTGCAACATCAGTATGATTCTCTTTCCTTTCCTTTCCTTTCCTTCTTTTCCCACTGTTTGTATCTATTGTAGATTTCCAAGGCCAAAAATATATGTGAATTCACAGTACTCATATAAGTCCAGCTTGTAAACTCAATTGAAAGGAACGCAATAAATAAAAGTTATATAAGTCACATGTTGTTCAGGGCCTTGATGATTCTTTATTGTTACTCCCTCCGATCCATATTAGTTGACTTTGATTTTTCTAGATTTGAATGTATCTAGACATGTTTTAGTGCTAGATACATCCAAATCTAGAAAACTTTGAGTCAACTAATATGGGTCGGAGGGAGTATTATAAAAAAGTTAATTGTTTCGACGATGAGCAGTTTATCTTGAAATCATGTGCTTGCTCTAGAGGAAGTTTGGATTACATAACATATGTCAGAAATGTATTTAGTGTTTAATTTGTAAATTCTAACTGGGGTTGCTCATTTGATAAGGTCTCTGATGTTGTTTATTTGCAAAGTACTAACTGGGGTTGCTCGTTTGAAAAGCTCTGTGATGTGGTGTTTACTTGCAAAGTACTAACTGGGGTTTCTCATTTGAATAGCTCTGTGACTATGGCCATGGTAATGTTAATTTATAGGATGTACTGATATGGGAGCGTTTGACTAAGGAGGGTATAGTGAGCATATCCATTTGGTAGAACATACCTCACTTGTTTAAGAACACATAATAGATGTTTTTTACTATCAAATTATTTTTCATACGGAATTCTTTCACACCATCATGGTCTTATAAGATCTCGGCATGCACATAATATTTTTTAGCTAGTTATGTTGGTGCAGCATCTTCATTACCTAGTTATGTTGGTGTAGCATGCAAACAATGAATTTGTACTGAAAGGTTGACTCTCACCGTTTTACAGGATGGAAGGCGGAGGCGGTTCAGGGAGGTGACGGTGGATAGTGAGTTCAACGTCTAGGAAGGCGAAGGTGCTACTCTGGGCGTCGAGGTCGGCATTCACAAAGGCGGCGGTGGCGGCGGCAAGCGCGCCGTCCAGGAATGTGGTGTTGGCGGTGTAGGAGGCGACGGAGGGGCGGCCGTACACCCGACGGTGCGATGCAGGAGGGCGAACGTTCGACATCCAGAATAGGGAAGGTGCTACTCCTGGCGTCGAGGTCGGTGCCCAGGAAGGCGGCGGCGAGGGGACCGTCTAGGTTATCTTCTTTGGCCGCTGGCGGCGAGACACGGAGGTTATACTGCCAGCGGCGTCAGGATAGGTGGAGCTAGACGCTGCTGCCGGGCGGCTTCGAGGACACGGAGGTTACGCTGCTGCCGGGTGGCATCAGGATTGGTGGAGTGAAGGTTGCCGTCCAGGAAAGCGGCGATGGCGGCAGCAAGAGCCGTCTAGGGAGGTTACCCTGGTACCCGGCGGCGTCAGGATGATGGCAATGCAAAAAGGCCTAGGTTGAGAGAGATCTGGATCACGATCAGTTTCCTTGAATGTTGGTGTTTGTTACGCGGTGGGATTGTGTTATGGCGGGGCGGGGGGCTTTTCGGTGCGGGCAGAGTTTCAGTCCGTCAAACCAATTTGCTAAGGGTGTGTTCGGTTATAGAACGAGAGGGAATGGAACGGAGTGAGTCCATTCCGAGGGTATGGAACGGTTCCGACCCTGTGTTCGGTTTTGAAAAGAACGAGGAACGGAATGGTTCCATATTGTGTTCGGTTGGGAGAATTGGGACCGGGACGGAATAGCTATAATGATGCTTAAAATTTTAATAATTTGAGCTTAATATTTAACAATGTAATTAACGGTAGAAAATATATTTTTGTCTTAAAATCTTTGCTAAAAGTACCAAATCATAGAAATATTTTTGTTTCAAAATCTTTGCAAAATATACTCAAATTAGAGGGACGCGTGTTTTGCAAGATTTTGTCGCTAATCATCGCCACAGCTAAAAATCCCCGCTGATTCGGTAATTAATCATCTTAGCTGGGTTAGTTCGCGAATTAGCGAGCCCGTTCCGCGCGATCCGGCCGATTCGGTCGGACGACCTCGTTCCGCATATTAGAGGAATATTCCGTTCCGAGGAACTACGTGGTTCCGTTCCTTTCTTCCAACCGAACACACGAACGGACGCTAGGTACGGAACGGACTGGTTCCGTTCCACCGAATTCTAGAACCGAACACACCCTAAGTGCACCAAAGAAAAAAATTAGACTAATGAAACCTCTTAGATTGTGTTTAAAGGGCCTCATCGTGTGGCTGTGGTATGTCCGTGTATGTTTAATGGGGTGTCTATAGAGAAATTCGTGTTCACTCATTTATAAGTAGTAGAGATTTAAGAGAACCATTTAGAATTCTCGTGCCAAGATCTAATTTTGTTTGGCCGCAGACCCCTTGAAAACTACTAACCAGATCCATTATTTTTCTAACTTCCGGACTATTTCGCCCCATGTCCCGTGCGTGAGGCCCTGCAATATGAATGGCCCAATCGGCTAATCTCAAGTGCTAATAAGCGTCTAAGTCCATGTTAATTAATAATATTACTCTAATACTATTTGAATGCATGTGCGTTGCTATGGCTCCTAAAAACATCTTCGTACATGTCGCAAGTGTAATATAAAATATACACGAAATTTTAAGTTGAGCTCCTTACGAACCGTGTCGCTTTAGTTCTTCTTCCTTGTGTCGCCTCCACCTCGACAGGCCGCACTTTCTCCAGTGTCCCAGTCGAATGGATCTACTGTTTTTTTCCTATGTGTCATCTCCGCCTCTACGAACCACCTTTTCTCCTGAGCCCAAACCAAATGCATACCTCGTGTTTCCGTCATCGTCACGCAGCAGACTTGCAAGGCGTGCACTGTTTAGCAGCGGGTATTCGTTTCTCATCTTGTTGACACAAGATCTTCGGTGGTGGGCAGGTGCATAGGGGGTCATGATATTTGGCGCACAGGAGCAAGGCAGCTGATGCAATGGAGACCATTTTTCTAGAGCGTTGAACAAGGAGACGTGGATTATCATAATTGAATGGTTTGTTTGTTCAACCCTAAACTTATATTTTTGCTAACCCCTAATTTTTCATTTTAAATTTTGTCCTATTTTTATTTTAAATTAAACCCCACTTTTCAGCTTTATTTTATATCTTTTTTTACAAAAAACTTTAAAAACAATAAGTAAGTTAAAAAATACATCCGCCGACCCAACTGGACCGACTGGTCTAGCGAGGCCACACACACAGCGCACGGGAGCAGCATGGAAGACACATGCAACCAACACGACCACACACGAACTATTTGTTGCTCCCAGCCCTGCCGCCAGATCCCTTCCCGACTATGTCTATCATGAAGACTAAATGAATTGAATCATGTACTTCCTCTGTTTTAAAATATAAGATGTTTTAGATTTGTGAAAAAAAATCTAGACTTGTTTTAATGTGTAGATTCACTTAGGACTAAATGAATTGAATCATGTGCTTTTTCTATTTTAAAATATAAGATATTTTAGGTTTGTAAAAAAAATTTAACTAGACTTGTTTTAATGTATAGATTCACTCTAAAACTGAGTGAACCTACACAAAAAAACAAGTCTAGATATTTTTTTCGTAAACCTAAAACATATTATATTTTAAAACAGAGGGAGTACTGTGTCTGGTCAGAAACAAACAAATCAAGAGCAGATTAAAAAAGCACTACCTCCGTTTTATAATGTAGAACGATTTAGCAAACTAATTTACGAAATATTCCTTCCATGTCAAAATATAAGATGTTTTAGCTTTATAAAATAAATATATCTAGACTACTTTTAGTACGTAGGTTTATTCAAGTTTAGAGTGAATCTACACACTAAAATAAGTCTAGCGTTTTTTTCACAAAACAAAACATCTTATATTTTGAAACGGAGGGAGTATACTTGATAGCAGCCGTTAGTTTTAGCCCCGCTCTTGACTGCTACCCATGAAACGCGCACATGTAATCAACATACACTTTTGTTCATGCACAACAACATCCATTTACCTTCGTGCTGATGCCTATAGAAAGTAGATCGAGCATTACGGCCGTTGCAGCGTGATATAACGATGACACGCCACACGCACGACTGCCCGCAAGAGTGCAAATGATACGTACTTGGAGACCGGAAGCGATGAAGTTGAGAACATTCGATTAACTGGAAAGTGGAGGAGGACGCCTATGGCAAGAGAGTTGACGGCAGCCAGCAAAATTGATTGGCGTAAGTGGGTTGCAGGGGAGAAATAGATCTTCTCTATAATAAGAAAGAAGAAGAAGGGCCATATCCAGGAGCAGACGTCGTGTAGATATTTTTTCCGAGAGAAACCTAGAGAGACCAAGTATACAACGGCTCTTTATTGCCAAATCCACGAGCAGATGACATTCAGATTCTTAAGTTAACCAATATGCTAATAGATCGTTTGCCTGCAGTTGCAGTTCTTGTCAGCATTACATCGAAAACCATCCGTGCATGCGAAGTCTTGGCATAAGACCGCGTGGAGACGAGGCTTTGCACGATGCAGATAAAAGCGGAGAACGCGGCCGGTGGAGCTGGGGCACTGCACGGTTGAGTCAAGCTACATACGAAGGTGTGCTGCATGGAGATGGAGGCGTGTGGCGGTTGCTGGCAGCAGGAGATGGTCGGTGTTGTCTTTGTAGCAGTGACGGAATGGAGAGCTTGAGGGCGGATACCCGCGAGCGGTCACCAGGGACAACGTCAGCCGGAGGCGGTCGAGCTTGGCCACGGGGCTTGAGCTCGTATGCGCTGGCGGTGGAGACTGAGCAGAGCATGGGACGGACGAAGCATGGCGGCGTCGGTGCACTTGCAGGCGGCAGGAAGGAGAAGCTCGCGTTTTGGAGAGCCGACGATTAAGTGCAAAAAACTAGGGCCTCCCGTCGTGATTCCCCGCCGCCAAGAGCTCTTCCTAACCCCTGAGGTCGCGCCTCCGTTCTTCCTCCTAGACCACGACATCAAGCGTCAGCCGACGTTCTTCTGTGCATCTCGTCGTCGCTCTGGCCGGCATCCCCGCCGTCTAGGCGGCCGCCCCGTGAGGCCCTGGTTCTTTTGCTTCCGCCATCGCTTGGTCGGGCCGCCGCCGCGCGAGGCACTGGGTTTCAGTCGCCGCCACGTCCCAGGTTCGGGGCATCGCCATGTGGCATCGGTAGAAAAGGAGACAGGGGCAGAAATTCGTTCTCGGAGAAAGGCAGCGATTTAGCGATGGGAGTTATTTCAGTTCACTAAGCGGTGGCACTCCTTGTAAATTGTCCAACCACGCAGGGTAAAACGGGAAAGAGAAAAATCGGAACCAAAAAATTAGCAGACGAACCTACCTCAAAAAATATTACTTCCTCCAGCCCATATTAATTGACTTAGATTTGTCAAAATTTAGATAAACCTATATAATAAATAACGTCTAGATTTATCCAAATCTAGATAAATTTAAGTAAATTAATATAGATCAGAGGAGTAGATATAAAAGATTCTGGAATGCACGAGATAGGCACATAGGCCTAGGCCAACTTATCACATCACATTTAGCAAAATTAGAAATAGTCAGAGAAGCCCAAATTTGAACAAATGGGAACCCCTTGTTACTACTGGAGCTATTTTTTATCCAGGGTGCCATAAAATTGGGATTTTCATTTGGTGCATACGCGTGATATGTCTTCGGACATCCCAGATGACTTGTTACGAACTTATGATATTTGGTGGATTTTTCGTGCGACACGGTACGATGCGAAGTGGTCTGGCTTCCTGCGGTAACCCAGCATACCACTATATGATATAGTATACTATAGTTATGGATGTAACACCAGTGAAACACTCTTCACTAGTATTACATTTCTCAGAGTGGTATAACAGAAACATAACAGGTCCAAGACATAAATTACAACACGACTCTTTACAAAATATCCAGAGAACGCTCTAAGTTATAGAAGAAAAAAGCAACATATTACAAAGAAGAACCAGAAATAACAACTTATAACTATCATACTTAGTATCTAAATTATCTAGCGTGCAATCTGTAGCTATTGCAATGCTCTACAGAAGTAGGTTCTATAACTAGAGACTATGCTCTTATCTAATCAGAAACTTCTCCTTCTTTTTAGTTGATGTATGTTTTGACTTAGTTGACTTTTGTTTTTTGGAAGAACTGGAGCTTCCAGTGTCAATTCCAATAGTATCGGTTGTTGTTGATGACGTCTTCATTGGCTTAAGAATCTAGCAAGGATTAAGAAAATACGTTTGAGTACGAGCGTACTCAGCAAGTTTACTAAAAAAGATTGTTTGATGCACTAGCTACACCCATAGACCATAGGTTGTAGGTTTTGAAGGTTTTTGTAAACTTTTTTTTAAAGATTGCCTTTATTATAAAAAGCTATATCCGTGGCCTTCACGGTTTACGTAACTTCATGGAGTTCCTTTTCTGCCGTGTTCGTAGCTCCTTCCCGGAACAGGGAGTAACATGCCACACTTTTGTACACTCTGAAGAGGTGTGTTGCTTTAACCATAAGAGATCCTTATCCATGTTGCACAATTCCCGTTCACACTTCCTTTGGTGTGAGGCCTAGTTTAAAAATCCAAGCAATCACTGCCCTTCTCCACGACCCTGCATCCTTCGGACCCCCATTCGGGCAAGCTAGAACTCTGATAGGTTTCCGAAGACTCTATGAGCAGATGTTGTCCCTAGCATCCCCCAACAAAGTGGCAGACCTACCTCCAATAGTCCCTCATAGATAATCTAGATACCAAAATCGCGGGAACTAAGGGTCCTACCCATGTACTATCCTCGAAAGGAATACCGGTTTCACGAGATGGTCATCCGTCAAGATCGAAGAAAGAAGATCCACGACTTCTTCGTCTCATTACAAATATTATTGTTAACGCGTATTATGCGGCGCAAGAATCACTGGCGACATTGGTTATTACATCCAAGATGATACATTTATGTGCAATGATGGTTCCATTGCTAGTCATAATAGATCAGCTGATCACCCTAGATCAATAACCACTATTTCAAGTTAATTATGAAAATAGTGTCTTCTGTCATCCTTTTTGAAATGAAGTTGATATCAATAATATATTGGAAATACTCTATTTAAAATAATCAGAGGACATGAGCAAATGTAAATTTGCCTTTGTGAATACAAGATTATGTAATCACGGTCTTCGAGGTGATATAAGATCCAATATCTGAAATCATCATCATTGGTCCCGTAAGGACTAATGTTTAAAGAAGCAATATGTGATTACACATAAGTAATTCTATGCATTTTGAAAACTCTTTGAAGCTAATTCCACTTAGCGTAAGTGAGTTGCATTTAGGTGGTTTTATAAGATTGGATTAGTGTGTAATTTTACCTCCTCATTAAATAGGTTTATAATAGGCTTCATAGTTTTGGATAAGATGTAATTGTAGGGTGTGATACTAACTGATGATTAAGGTTAGTTGGTTTCATGTAACTATGATGAAAGTCTAGGTTTTAGTTTGTTAAGAGTTGAATAATTATAAGATTGTTGTTTGAAGTGGAAAAAATAATAACCATCGAAGAAATTATTGATCATGTTAGGTTTATTAATCCTAAAGGTTAGGGTTAGAACTATGATTTTTGGTAGGGTATAATTGATGTTGAGTTATTATGTTTTTAGTGGATTGAATAATAGACCAAAGTTAACTATAAAACATAAATAAACTTTGGACATGGTGTTTATGATCCTTTTTAGACTAAAGTTGACTTTAAAAATATGAATAATATTAAGAAATTTTGTTTATGATACTTTACACCAAGGTTAACTATAAAAAACATGAATAAATTCATACATGATGCTTATGATGTGCTTAAGGTCTAGATTTATACTAAGCTCAATTAGGGTTATAAGAGTGGTTATTTTTTAATAGCAATGTATGCTATCTATTATATTTTTAAGTGGATAGTTTTCAATTATTTGCAATTGTTGGAATTATTATATAAGAAAGTTTGATAACTTAGTAGTTCAGTTGAGATTGCTAAGGACTCAAAACTATGTGGATTGAGTTTATAATTTGTAAACTATAATATAATTTGATTTGTATTATAAATGTTTAAGGTGATTTTGTTGAATATAGTAATTATTATTATAGTTTTATAGAATGGGTAATTTAATATTCTTTGCAGGTTTTACCTAAATTGTTAAGCTAAAATTAGTAGTTAGATAATAAGATTACCTTCTTTATAATTATAAAAAATACTATTATTTATGTTGGGCAATTGATTTGAAAGATAAAAATAAGGTTAAAAGGATTTTATTTGAACTTATAAGTGATATAAAAAATACATTTTGTATTGTTGCTAAGCCTTAAGTAGTTAGTTGAAGTTATTAAGGTTTTCTAACACTTATATTTTTAAGGTAATGGTAGAAAAGAATTACAGGGTTAATAATAGAACTTATATGTTTAGAAGTTTTTAATTGAGTTGGAGTTTTATAATTAGTATTTTTTATAGATTAATAGTATTGTTCCTATACATAAAAGTGATTTTTATTTATTTTTCCATCCTTTATTTATTTTATTAAAGTTACTTAAAGGAATAAGTGTTTTTAAGTATATTTTTTAAATTTTATCATGTTAAGATACAAACTTATATTTTTCTTATATAGTCTTATATAGAATACTTAGATTTTAGAAAATTCCATAAAGGATTTATTACATTTAATAATCAAATTAAGTTTTATACTTCTAAAATACAATTAAATATTTTTATGAGATAGTGTATATTTTTGTGAACATTTATAGATATTATTTGTATTTTTAAGATTTTCCTTTATTTTTCAAGAGCTAAAATACTCTTAGGGGTATTTTGTAATTTAATGATTTGTGATTTTACTTCTTTCTTAAAAACCTGGGCCTGGACCCTTGGGTTGGCCCTGTCCCACACACACGCTCTTCTCTTCTCTCCTCTCCCGACTCTGCGTCGTCGCCGCTGTTGCCTTCTGATTCTAGCGAGCCTCAGTGAAAGATCACGAATGTTGCCTAGAGGGGGTGAATAGGCGGTTTAAAACTTTTACGAGATGGGCTTAACAAAGGCGGAATAAAACTAGTGTTTTCTTTTGTCAAGCACAAAGCCTATATAAACTAAGGTTCACCTATGTGCACCAACAACTTATGTTAAGCAAGACAAGCAACAATGTGATAGCAAGATAGATTATTTCAAGCATGAAGTCTATCACAATGTAAAGTGCATAAGTAAATAGCTCAGGTATAGAGATAACCGAGGCACGCGGGGACGACAATCTTTTACCAAGTTCCTTCCAACATGGAAGTACGTCTCGTTGGAGGTGTGGGCGATACTAAGACCACCAACTCCACAAGAGGCCTCACCCTATTCTCCCGATCACCCGCCACATGGAAAGCATCCGATCCACTATGGGACACTTGAGGGCGATCACCAAACCCATACAAGATTGGGGCAATCTCCACAACTTAATCGGAGGCTCCCAATAAACGCCACAAAGGACACTAGCTTGAGGATAGCTCCACAACTTAATTGTAGGCCCCAAGAACACACCAAAAAGGCCACACAACCGTCTAGGGTTCCAAGGACCCAAGAGGGACAAGATTCAATGAATAAACCAACCAAATTCTTCAAGGAGAACTCAAACCGATGCACCTAATGCAAAAGGCAAGAACACCACAAATATGCTCCAATCCTTCACTCTCAGGTTCCAACAAAGCTACTAAAGCAATTGGGGGAACAAGAGAGGAAGAACACAAAATCCTCCAAGATCTAGATTGTAACATCCCAAAAATATGAAACTTGGATCATCAAACTCTAATCATCAAAATTTAGGATTAACAAAAACTTTTCTAAATAAAAATATGAAAGCATGCATATGTGTAAGCATGACAATTTGGATTCTTTTGAATTGCCATGATTATGTGTTTCCTTGCTTGTAAAAGGATGCTTAGGTGAAATAAACATCATCTAAACAATCCCCACACTTTTCCCAAAGACAAATAAATCAAAACAAACAAAATAAGGGAATGGTCACTTTGGCCAAATTAACTCCCATGCCTACTTTGGCTATCTCTAACTTTCAGAACTTAACAGAAACTTATTTGGATCTTTGCACCCCTTGATAGTACTCATAACAAAGTATCAAGGCCCACCTTGTGATCATCCAGAAACATTCAAATGCATAGTTTAAATGACAGTTTAAAATTGAATCTATATCATATGGGAAGATCCCACTTTTTCAAAAACCACTCAAACAAGCTCAACTTTCAAAACCCAAGCATCTACAGACTCACCAGCACATGCCTAGCACACCCACCAAAAATCTTTTAAAAATTCAAAACTGGAATTCATGCGGCCATTTCATGAAACACCTTGCAGATGCATATCAAACAAAATCAAAACACTATAGTGTGTAGTGATTCTGGCCAAACTTGTTCCCTCTCTAGCTCACAGCAACCTCAGTAGATCATCTAGCAAACTTAACTAATCACTAGCCCCACTGTAAGCTAGCCATTGTCATCAATGGTGAACAACCCAAGAGCACCATGGTCACCCTAGTGTGGACAACAAGCTACAAGCAGCACTAGCCTCGCCAACCTTGTCTGGGAGCAAGCTAGCACCCCACCGCCACTCCCTGTCCCAGCCGCGAGCGATGCCAACCCCTGGACCACACGCACATACCATGCCAAGCTGCTCTGCAACCATGCCGAGAGCGCGCCCCGTGCGCCACGCTCGACAGACGCCCACAGACCGCGCGCTGACGTCGCCGCGTGCATACGTGATCACCACCATCCCAGCAACCCCGCAGACATGCCCGTTCGCCGCTGCGCGGACCACGCGAGCTGTGCGTCATTAAAATTTCTGTCAGGCACGCGCAGAGCACCGCAATGTTCCGACCAATCCGCACCGCCCCACGCCTCACCACCACGCCGTTGAGCTTCGCCAGGGAGCACAACACCGCCCCTACCGTCGCCCATGCCGATAGCCCTCTGTGCCGTCGACCACGACGAGCTTAGCTTGCGCCCGTCGGTCCCCTCTCGCCACTATAAATAGAGGCCTCCCCCGCTCGAATTCTTCACACCATTCCACTCCCCTCTCACCCAGAACCACCCTGCCTCAGTCCCGGAGCAAGGCGAGCATCTCATCGCCGGAATTTGGCCGCAGCCCGCCGCTGCTGGAGAAGAAGGAAGCCAGCGATTGGATCCGCCCTAGGAGAAGCTGCCGGTACTAGGAGGTTCGTCGTCGTCGACTTCGTCGTTCGCCCACCTCGCCGACCCTCGCCTGAGCCCTGGTGAGCCTCCCACGACCCCCACCTGCCGTGTTAGGGTTCTGTCTCACCGGTGCTGCCCGACATGGACGATGAACCAGAGCCGTTGGATTAGAACCAGATCCAACGCACCACGTTGCCCCGTATCGCTTCACACCCCCCATCTCACTGACGCGTGGGGACAACAACTTAACCAGCCCGCGTAAGCGTTGTGCGTAGCAGGCCGGCCCATTAGCAGTTCCCGCGCAGCCCAGTCGTTTGAATTTGGATTTTTCCATTTTCATTCAAACTCAGTTCTGTACCTAGTTTCAAAAATCAACCCAACTCAATTCAGTGAACCAAATTGAATGAAACCAATTTTGTTAGAAAGGTCTGGAAATGCTGAATCCAAGCCCGTTGGATTCAAATCATTTGAATCTGTAGATCACCCTTGGTAAAAATAACAAGGCAGAAGCTTTTCTGCATTCAACCATTTTTCAAATTTAAACCATAATAGCTTTTGAGTTGATTCCACCTCTCAAAAATCCCATTTGATCATACCTTTCAAAATATATAAAAATATATGGGTTTACTTACAGAAGTAATGTCCAAGTAATAAAAGGATGCCACATAGGCATTTCTAGTCACTTTATTTAATTATAATAAAAGGTTAAACCTTATTAAATTGTGACACCACTTTAAATCACAGGCCCGTGTACTGAAATGTGTGGTGATGACATGTGTAAACATGATCCCATGTTTGGTTTGGAGAATATTAAATCTTAATTAGTTTTTAATGAGTAGAAATTACTTTTCTAAAAATAAAAGAAATTAAACAAAGCTTTAATCTTGTAATGTTAGTGATGATGCTAGATCATCTATAGGACCCTTTTGTGTGATGATTGAAAATAGTTAAGTATTGTTTGGTGATTGTGTACCTCGTATTTATTTATAGATGCTATAACCGACCAAGGATACGAGGAGGAAGGAGGATACTATGAAGAAGAAGCCGAGGAGAACTTCAACCACTGCTCTACACAAGGAAAGCCAATACTTGCAAGCTAACATTTGCAATTTAGCAAGCTTATCCTGATACTGATGCAAGCCTAATACTACTAGTTGAATGTGCAAGCTAACACTTGCAATTATGAGAGTTAAATAACCTATGCAATGCACTAGGCATGCTTGGTTAGATACATTTGAGGATACGCAATCCTAGTTGTACTTGCAAGCTTTATACTTTATTTCTTTATCAAAGCTCTTACTTAGAGTTTACTGGAATAAATTGTAGATATTAGAAAGATAATTGAAGGATGCATAAAGAGCATAAAACTTGGCCTAAGCTAGATAATCTTTATGTCATCCTAAGGCATGAGATTTAACTTAGTAAAACTCCACTAGTTTACCACCCCTCATTAGTACTTACCCCCACCTGTAGATGCTAGTGCTAAGCACAAAACTTGATCAACTTTAGATGGGAATACTTGGTGAAAATGGTTATGAAAACCTTGGAATGATGGATCATTCTATTGAAATGTTTTGGACATGTGTTTCCGAACACTAGATGATTTTGGTGATGAAAATGTTGAGGCATGAGCCTTAGCCCTTTATAAAACTGATGGTTGTCTGGATGCGATACCATTCCAATTTTACCGTACAACCACAATACCCGAAAATTGGGTAGAGCTTGACTGGAAACTTATATACCTTAGTATTAGTTCCCTCACGGCCAAGGTCTGAGCTGAGGCTACCTTGTGAAGATTGTCCACTGTCGTACCAAGATGACAATTGGTCATGGTTGGGAGGCCAAACTCAGGAGAGGTGCTTATACTAGGGCGTGTAATTGAAAGGTTAGGATTGATTATCCGATCTTGAGTATGGTGAATTCAGGATTTGTTCTGACGGATGTATCGAACGTTGTGGTGAAAGTGTACAATCTCTGCAGTGTCAAACTATTCGAATAGCAGCGTCATGATTATGGACAGTTGGAGTGGCCATACTGTTCCCCCGTCAGATGTTTTCAAAATGACTTGTGAAATGGATTGAGATTTTGACTTGACCACAACAGAGTTGTGATATGAAATACAAGTTCCCACTTAGGTGTTATAAAACTTCAACCCGCTTTCTTCATTTCTAAACTTAGTAGAGGTAAATCTGGCTTTTGCAAAAAAAAACTAGAGCTTAGTGTCCTACTACAAAAAACCCCTTCACTTGTTAGTATTAGTTTGCGAGTACTTAAAGAGTACTCATGGCTTTGTCCCTGGTTATTCCTGTGGCCAGACTATGAAGAGGAGTACCAAGATGATGGACCCCAGAAAGGTTACGACAACTAGGATCATCTCCCATCGTCAGCATGGCCTGTGACCCTGAAGATGTAGCTTCTCCTACGCTACCGTTATTATTACGTATTTCCGCTGCTTGAGTTGTATTAAGAACTGGATCATGAGATCCTTATTTGTGTAAGACCTTATGTATGGTTTGTAATGGATGATGTACTGTGGTATCCAAATCTGTTATGTCTCGCAAAAATGGTAATTATGGGATTGCGATGTATGGCATAACAGGCATCTGGGATTAAAAATCCGGGTGTTGACAAGTTGGTATCAGAGCCATCCTGACCATAGGAGACCCTAGTTATACTGGACGTTTGAATCAAAAACTTAGTTTCAAAACCAAAGGAAACAAATATTTACAAAAACTTATTCCCATTCTTATCACCTTGATTCTTTCATAAAAATTCATGTTCCTCAAAAACTCTTGCAAAATACATAAAATTTGACACACTTGATCACTCTACTAACTTAGTCATCCTATATTCTTATATATGGACGTGAAGTACAGCAAGTTTTATCAGTTGGGGAATGGAGGAGACCTTATCTTTGAGCGGGATTTGGACCAGCTTTCGGAACTTCTGGAGCGTTCGCACCCCGAGTTCTTAGGAGCTTAGCTCAATGATCAAGGAGGAGAAGATCTGCAGTGGCTAATTGTTGCAAGTCTCCGAGGAAAGGTTGAACCTCCCACTGCCGAGGGAATCCAATTCACCTTAAGAGAGAACAACTGGCTCGATGGACTTGCCAGGGCCATGCAGGAAGCTCTTGCCCGTCTGTGTAGGCAGAGTATCAACCAGATCAAGGGTACCCACTTTGAGTTTTGCCCAAGGCGTGATGCTAATGGACAGCCACTGGAAGCCCCATACCACCATGAGCTGAAGACTCAGTTGGACCACCTTAGCTTCATGATGTACGATCGTCAGTAGGAGTTGGATAATTGCCGTGACTACTCCAACCACAAGTCCGCCATCATCAAGACAAAGGATCAAACCATCGCCATGCTCGCGAAGGATCGCAAGTCTCGTCACCGTCAGCTCGATAAGAAGGAGCGCATCATTGCCCGACTTCGCCACCGTATCTCGGATTTGGAGGAGACCATCCACGAGAGAGACATGCAGTTGGAGGAAAGGGAGAATGCCAGAGAGGATCTTCGTGGAGACCCCTACACTACTAGGAAAACGCCTGTTCGTGGCGCACCTGAAAAGGCCATCCGTGGCGCACTACGGCTATCTCCTAGCCGTGGTGCACTACCTGGTGCGCCACGGTTGTGTCGAGATAGGCGTGGCGCACATGCCAGTGCGCCACGGAAAGTAGTCCAGGTGCGCCACGCGTATGAAACGATAACCGTGGCGCACTAGGTGCTGTGCGCCACGGATATAAATTTCAAAATTCAAAAAAAAGCAGCAGATCTGGATCTGTAAATGGTCTGCCGCAGCGTCGGTGCAGTCATTATCGCCTCGTCCGCCTCCTCGTCGTCACCTGCTGTAAATCGTCGGAACTGCAAAGAGGAGGAGGAGAATAGGAGGAAGAGGAGGAGGAGAAGAAGAAGAGGAGGAAGAGGAGGAGAAGAAGAGGAGGAGGAGAAGAAGAAGAGGAGGCCTCGTCGTCGTCGGAACTACAAGGAGGAAGAGGAAGAGGAGGAGAAGAAGGAGCACAGCTGTCACTGCATCCCAGGAGGAGGCCGCCGTCACCATCTTCACTGCAAGGAGGAGGAAGAGGAGGAGAAGGAGAAGGAGAAAGAGAAGGAGGAGCAGGAGGAAAATGAGAAGGAGAAAGAGAAGGAGGAGAAGGAAAATGAGAAGGAGAAGGAGGAGAAGAAGAAGGAAATGAGAAGGGGGAAAAGGAAAAGGAGAGAAGGGGAGGGAAAAGAAAAGGGGTAGGTGGGCGGGGTGAGGATTCGAAATTTGAATCCCGCCCAAGCTTATCCGTGGTGCACTAGGTGGTGGTGCGCTACGGGTAAGTCGCCCTCTATTTTTTTTCTGCAGGAAAAAACAGTCTTTTGACCGTAACTTTTTACTCTTTTTGAATTTTGAAAATCTAAAAAATCGCTAAATGACCTAGGATCATTGCGAGCAGATGCGAAATCTCGTTCTCGTCATTTTGGTATATTATACGATTTTTTTCGATATCGTATGCAAAAGTTATGGCCTTTTTACCGTGACATGACTTTTTTTTGCAAATAAAGTCGAAACTCATGTTTGTTAATTTTACTAGAAGCTATACCACATTACCTACCTAAATATGAAAGGATTTAATTTTTTGAAGTGTTTATCATTTTGTTTTATTTTTAAAGCCTAAAAAAGCGATCCAGGGGGGTGTGGGGTGGTGGTGCAAGAGGTAGTTAGGTAAAGAAAGCCTAAAAAGGCGATCCACCTGGGTGGAGTTGGTGATAGATAGTTAGGGCGGGGCACTAGGGCAAGGTGCCCTACTACTAAGTTTATACATCCGTAGGGCACTAGGGCAGAGTGTCCTACGGCTAAGTTGACCTAGTTGGTGCAGGCCAATTAACCGTAGGGCACTAGGGCAGAGTGCCCTATGGCTAAGTTGACCCAGCTGCTGCAGCACACATGCCCGTAGCGCACTAGGTCAAGGTGCGCTACGGCTAAGTGACACATCCGTAGCGCACCATGACCTTGTGCGCTTCTGTATGTGTGTTACGCCCACTGCTGTCACAGCCCACATAGCAGCACCACCCCCATGTGCCCCACGCTTATGGCAGTTAGCCGTAGGGCACCTGTGGGCAGTGCGCCATGCCTATTTTACCCGTGGGGCACTACTAGCAAGTGCGCCACAGAAGTATGGATTACCTATAGCCGTTTTCCTAGTAGTGCTACTCCTATCTTAGCGATGATGATGATTTTTTGGAGGATCAGGCTATGGACTTCTTCACCGATGAGGATGCTTTCGCCTTCATCAATGATGATGAGGATGACGACTACACCGACTCCGAGGATTAGTAGCACTTGAGCACTAACGTAGTGAGTTGTACTCGGTCCCACTATATCGTACTTTCTAGAATGGTTCCTAAAACCATCTGTTTACCTTTGTTGTGGTGTGTGTTGTATCGTGTGAATGAATGAAAAGCAAGTTGCTAGAAATTCTGAGTCAAACTTTAAAAACTTTTCAAAGCCCTGAACCTTAGAAATTTCCCTCTTTTCTCATGATCTATCTCAAATCTTCAGATGCCACGCGGAGGAAGTGGTTCATCCCCGGACCCAATGTTGCAGATACTGAAAATGTTGGTTTCTGACCGTGAAGCTGAAAGAGCCAAACGTCAAGCCAACTTAGCCACCATGCAACAGATAGCTCAGCTATCCCACAACAATCAAGGCCACGGAAATTAGGACAACCATGGATCTAAGCTCAAGAATTTCCAGAACACCAACCCACCTATTTTCACTAAGTCGGAAGAGCCCCTAGATGCCAACGATTGGCTGCAAACCATGGAAAATAACCTAGAAGTCGCCGGAGTGGAAGCTAACGAGAAAGTTTTGTTCGCCACCCACTATCTAGCCGGAGATGCAAGGGCATGGTGGAACAGTGTTCGTGCGATGACTGGAGGACAAATGATGACCTGGGAGGAATTCAAGGTCAAGTTCAGCAGAACCCATGTGCCACCGGATTTGATCAAGAGAATGAGAGATGAGTTCAGAGAACTGAAGCAAGGACGGATAACCGTAGTGGAATACCGTGACAAATTCTTGTCATTAGCTAGGTATGCCCCGGATGAGATCGACACTGAAACCAAGAAGAAAGAAAGATTCCTGAATGGTCTGCACGATGAGATGCAGACTGTGTTAGTCAATATCCCCTTTGCTGATATTGAAGCCCTGGTCGACTCTGCCATCCAGATGGAAGGAAAGATCAACCAAGCCAATGAGAACCGCAAGCGTCGCATGATGCATCAACCAGGAACCCATCAGACCCCAAAGTATCGCCCTAACCCATCTCCAGGATTTGCCCCAAGAACCAAGAGACCCCCGATGAACCGTCCGACCTATCCCAACCGTGGAAACCCAAGGCCCGGAGGAAATCACACCAACCCCAGCAACTCTAACAATTTCAACCGTGCCCCACCCAAGTTCAACAACAAATGCTACCACCAACACCAACACTGCCCCTAGGACTGGAAGCAATGATGTGCCTGTTGCAGCAAAGGACAAGTCGCAAGTGACTTGTTGTAACTATGGAAATAAGGGTCACTACTCCAATGAGTGCCCCAACAAGAAGAATGCCGCAGCCCCCAATGCAAATGCCCCAGCTCAGCAGCAGCGTCGTGTTCAGCCAGGAAGAAGGTTTGCCCTAGGGAATTCGCTCAACCGCAACGGCTGTCTTTTTCTCATGCATGGTGAAGAAGCTCAGGAAGCACCAGATGTCATGCTGGGTATGTTTTCTGTTAATTCAGTAATTGCAAGAATGTTGTTTGATTCGGGTGCATCACATTCATTTGTCACCGAAGAATTTGCCTGCACTAGTAAGATTCAACCAACAAAACTGAAGCATGTTATGATCGTCCAAATTCCCGGTTCAACCACCAAGGCTAGGCAAATTTGCAAAGTCGTCCCTATCTGAATCCATGGCATAGATTTTTATGCTAACCTGATAGTACTCGGAACTAAAGGTTTGGAAGTAGTACTAGGAATGGATTGGATGTCCAAACATAAAGGATTGATTGACTGTGCCAAGAAATCCATCACCATGACCAAGACAAGGAATATCAGTCGAGCATATATCTGAAACCTTACCTCGTCAATTCAAGTGCAACAAGAGTATAGCCCAACCTACCATTGACCAAGTCCGGATAGTCTGTGAATACCCTGATGTAGTTCCATATGTTTTGCCTGGTATGCCCCCAGATCGGGATATCGAGTTTATCATTGAACTAATCCCCGGAACAGGACCCATAGCCCAGAGACCCTACAGTATGAACCCGTCTGAACTAGCAGAACTGAAGAAGCAACTAGATTCCATGTTGGAAATTGGATTAATTCAACCAAGTGCGTCACCATGGAGATCACCTGTATTATTTGTGGACAAGAAGGATGGATGTAACCGTTTGTGTACGGATTATCGGAAGTTGAATGATGTCACCATCAAGAACAAGGATCCCTTGCCCAAGATAGAAGATTTGTTTGATCAGTTGACCGGTGCCAAGGTGTTTTCTAAGATTGATCTTAGAACTGGCTATCATCAACTCAAGATTCACGCAGAGGATATTCCCAAGACTGCCTTTACCACCAGATATGGATTATACGAGTATACTGTCATGTCTTTTGGATTAACCAATGCCCCCGCTTATTTCATGAATCTCATGAATAAGATTTTTATGGACTTCCTGGATAAGTTTGTCGTTGTTTTCATCGACGACATTCTGATTTATTCCAAATCGAAAGAAGAACATGAGCTACACCTAAGGACCATTCTTGGAACCCTTAGAGAGCATCAATTGTATGCCAAGTTTAGCAAATGTGAATTCTGGTTACAGGAGGTAGGATTCCTCAGCCACATTGTCTCAGCCGGAGGAATTGCCGTTGACCCTGCAAAGGTGAAAGATGTCGAAGATTGGCAAGCCCCAACCACTCAAACCCAAGTTCGTGCATTTCTCGGATTGGCGGGATACTACCGCAAGTTCGTAGAAGGATTCTCGAGTATTGCCAGACCCATGACCCAATTGCTGAAGAAGGACAAGAAGTTTGAATGGACAGACAAATATGAAGCGAGTTTTCAAGAACTCAAGAGGAGATTGATTTCAGCCCCAATCTTAATCATGCCGGATATCACGAAGCCCTTTGACGTGTATTGTGACACATCCAAGATCGGTCTCGGATGTGTGATAATGCAAGAAGGCAAAGTTATATCTTATCTATCTCGACAACTGAAACAACATGAGAAAATTTACCCAACCCATGACCTCGAACTCGTAGCTGTAGTTTTAGCCCTGAAGACATGGAGGCACTATCTGATGGGAAACCGTTGTGAGATTTATTCGGATCACAAGAGCCTGAAGTATAGATTCACTCAGAAGGAGCTAAATATGAGGCAGAGAAGATGGATTGAGCTAATCAAGGATTACGATCTGGACATTCACTATCACCCCGGTAAAGCCAATGTGGTAGCAGATGCCCTTAGCAGATTGTCGTGCCGCTTGAACTCCATGATTTTGAAGGAGCAACCAAGTTTGCACAAAGAGATGGAAGATTTCCGAATGGAATTAGTGAGTGAAGGATTTTTGGCTAGCATAGAACTTCAACCCACTTTGATCAGCCAGATCAAAGAGGCGCAGAAAGGAAATGCTAGTATTGACGGAATCAAGCGTCATATCGGTACAGGCAAAGTACCTGGATTCACCGAAGACGAAGAAGGAGTTCTGTGGTACAAAGGACGCCTTTGTGTACCAACAGATTCTGAGTTGAAAGAAGTTATTCTCAAGGAAGCTCATGATACTCTTTATCCTATCCACCCCGGAGGAACGAAGAGGTATCAAGATTTGAAAGAGCAATTTTGGTGGCATAAGATGAAGAGAGAAATCGGAAGCTATATCGCCAAGTGTGAGATATGTCAGCGAGTCAAGGACGGACATCAAAGACCCGCTGGATTGTTGCAACCATTGCAGATTCCGGAATGGAAATGGGATTCCGTTAGAATGGACTTTATCACCGGATTGCCTACTTCTATTAGGGGAAATGACTCTATCTGGGTCATAGTGGACAGATTGTCCAAAGTCGCCCATTTCTTAACCGTCAAGACCACATATTAGAGTTCGAAGCTAGCGGAGTTATACATCGCTAGAATCGACAGTTTGCACGGAGTCCCCAAGAACATCGTATCGGATCGAGGAACTCAGTTTACCTCGAGATTCTGGAAGAAAGTCCAAGAAGGTTTAGGAACCCGACTAGATTTTAGTACCGCTTATCACCCCTAGACCGATGGACAAACGAAGCGAGTAAATCAAATACTCGAAGATATGCTGAGAGCATGTGTGTTAGAATATGGATCTAAGTGGGAAGACTGTCTGCCGTTCGCAGAATTTTCATACAACAACAATTATCAAGCTAGTTTGCAAATGGCCCCATTTGAATTCATGTACGGAAGGAAGTGTCGCACCCCTTTGAACTGGTCGGAAGTAGGAGAGAGTCAGATTTTCGGACCCGATATCCTACGAGAATCAGAAGAGAAGGTTCACAAGATTCGTGAGCACCTCAAGACAGCCCAGTCAAGACAGAAGAGTTACACCGACAAGATACGTCGAGACCTCGCCTTCAACATAGGAGATTTTGTATATCTGAAAGTGTCACCATTGAAGGGAATGCAGCATTTCCAACTCAAAGGAAAGTTAGCCCCCAGATATATCGGCCCCTTCAAGATTCTGAATCGTCGAGGATAAGTGTCGTATCAATTGGAACTACCCGAAGAGATGTCAGCCGTGCACAATGTGTTCCATATCTCATTACTTCGCAAATGTCTCGAATTCCCGGAGAATACTGAAGTATTCAAGAATATTGATCACCGGACTATAGAGATCAATGATGACCTGACCTATCCTGAAGTACCCATCCGTATTTTGGAAGAAGCTTTCAACTACCGAACAAGCATCAAGTTTCTCAAAATTTAGTGGAGCAACCACACAGAAGAGGAAGCTACCTGGGAGCGCGAAGATCACATCAGGACGGAGTTTACCGATCTCTTCAAATCCTAGGTAATCTTTTTCGTCCTTTTTCAAATCTCGGGACGAGATTTTGTTTAAGGGGGGAAAGTTTTGAACATCCCAAAAATATGAAACGTGGATCATCAAACTCTAATCATCAAAATTTAGGATTAACAAAAACTTTTCTAAATAAAAATATGAAAGCATGCATATGTGTAAGCATGACAATTTGGATTCTTTTGAATTGCCATGATTGTGTGTTTCCTTGCTTGTAAAAGGATGCTTAGGTGAAATAAACATCATCTAAACAATCCCCACTTTTCCCAAAGACAAATAAATCAAAACAAACAAAATAAGGAAATGTTCACTTTGGCCAAATTAACTCCCATGCCTACTTTGGCTATCTCTAACTTTCAGAACTTAACAGAAACTTGTTTGGATCTTTGCACCCCTTGATAGTACTCATAACAAAGTATCAAGTCCCACCTTGTGATCATCCAGGAACATTCAAATGCATAGTTTAAATGACAATTTAAAATTGAATCTATATTATATGGGAAGATCCCACTTTTTCAAAAACCACTCAAACAAGCTCAACTTTCAAAACCCAAGCATCTACAGACTCACCAGCACATGCCTAGCACACCCACAAAAAATCTTTTCAAAATTCAAAACTTGAATTCATGCGGCCATTTTATCAAACACCTTGTAGATGCAAATCAAACAAAATCAAAACACTATAGTGTGTAGTGATTCTGGCCAAACTTGTTCCCTCTCTAGCTCACAGCAACCTTAGTAGATCATCTAGCAAACTTAACTAATCACTAGCCCCACTGTAAGCTAGCCATTGTCATCAATGGTGAACAACCCGAGAGCACCATGGTCACCAAAGTGTGGACAACAAGCTACAAGCAGCACTAGCCTCGTCAACCTTGTCTGGGAGCAAGCTAGCACCCCACCACCACTCCATGTCCCAGCCGCGAGCGATGCCAGCCCCTGGACCACACGCACAGACCATGCCAAGCTGCTATGCAACCATGCCGAGAGCGCGCCCCGTGCGCCACGCTCGACAGACGCCCACAGACCGCGCACCGCCCTTGCCGCGTGCATACGTGATCACCACCATCCCAGCAACCCCGCAGACACGCCCGTTCGCCGCTACGCGGACCACACAAGCTGTGCGTCATTAAAATTTCCGTCGGGCACGCGCAGAGCACTGCAACGTTCCGACCAATCCGCACCGCCCCACAGCTCGCCACCACGCTGTTGAGCTTCGCCAGGGAGCACAGCACCGCCCCCTACCGTCGCCCATGCCGATAGCCCTCTGTGCCATCAACCACGACGAGCTTAGCTTGTGCCCGTCGGTCCCCTCTCACCACTATAAATAGAGGCCTCCCCCGCTCGAATTCTTCACACCATTCCACTCCCTTCTCACCCAGAACCACCCCACCCCAGTCCCGGAGCAAGGCGAGTAGCGCATCGCCGGAATTTGGCCGGAGCCCGCCGATGCTGGGGAAGAAGGAAGCCATCGATTGGAGCCGCCCCAAGAGAAGCTGCCGGTACCAGGAGGTTTGCCATCGCCTTGCCGATTTCGGCCTCGAGCCCCGGTGAGCCTCCCATGACCCCACCTGCCGCGTTAGGGTTCTGTCTCGCGGGCGCTGCCGACATGGACGATGAACCAGAGCCGTTGGATTAGAACTAGATCCAACGCACCACGTTGCTCACTGACACGTGGGGACAGCAACTTAACGAGCCCGCGTAAGCGCTGTGCGTAGCAGGCCGGCCCATTAGCAGTTCCCGTGCAGCCCAGTCGTTTGAATTTGGATTTTTCCATTTTCATTCAAACACAGTTCTGTACCTAGTTTCAAAAATTAACCCATCTCGATTTAGTGAACCAAATTGAATGAAACCAATTTTGTTAGAAAGGTCTGGAAATGCTGAATCCAAGCCCGTTGGATTCAAATCATTTGAATCCGTAGATCACCCTTGGTAAAAATAACAAGGCAGAAGCTTTTCTGCATTCAACCATTTTTCAAATTTAAACCATAATAGCTTTTGAGTTGATTCCAACTCTCAAAAATCCCATTTGATCATACCTTTCAAAATATATAAAAATATATGGGTTTACTTATAGAAATAATGTCCAAGTAATAAAAGGATGTCACATAGGCATTTCTAGTCACTTTATTTAATTAAAATAAAAGGTTAAACCTTATTAAATTGTGACACCACTTTAAATCACATGACCCTGTACCGAAATGTGTGGTGATGACATGTGTCAACATGATCCCATGTTTGGTTTGGAGAATATTAAATCTTAAGTAGTTTTTCAATAAGTAGAAATTACTTTTCTAAAAATAAAAGAAATTAAACCAAGCTTTAATCTTGTAATGTTAGTGATGATGCTAGATCATCTATAGGATCCTTTTGTGTGATGATTGAAAATAGTTAAGTATTGTTTGGTGATTGTGTACCTCGTATTTATTTATAGACGCTAGAACCGACCAAGGATACGAGGAGGAAGGAGGATACTACGAAGAAGAAGAGGAGAACTTCAACCACTTCTCTTGCACAAGGCAAGCCAATACTTGCAAGCTAACACTTGCAATTTAGCAAGCTTATCCTGATACTGATGCAAGCCTAATACTACTAGTTGAATGTGCAAGCTAACACTTGCAATTATGAGAGTTAAATAACCTATGCAATGCACTAATCATGCTTGGTTAGATACATTTGAGGATACCCAATCCTAGTTTTACTTGCAAGCTTTATACTTTATTTCTTTATCAAAGCTCTTACTTAGAGTTTACTGGAATAAATTGTAGATATTAGAAAGATAATTTAAGGTTGCATAAAGAGCATAAAACTTGGCCTAAGCTAGATAATCTTTATGTCATCCTAACGCATGAGATTTAACTTAGTAAAACTCCACTAGTTTACCACCCCTCATTAGTACTTACCCCCACCTGTAGATGCTAGTGCTAAGCACAAAACTTGATCAACTTTAGATGGGAATACTTGGTGAAAATGGTTATGAAAACCTTGGAATGATGGATCGTTCTATTGAAATGTTTTGGACATGTGTTTCCGAACACCAGATGATTTTGGTGATGAAAATGTTGAGGCATGAGCCTTAGCCCTTTATAAAACTGATGGTTGTCTGGATGCGATACCATTCCAATTTTGCGTAAACCACAATACCCGAAAATTGGGTAGGGCTTGACGGAAACTTATATACCTTAGTATTAGTTCCCTCACGGCCAAGGTCTGAGCTGAGGCTACCTTGTGAAGATTGTCCACTGCAGCAAGCCCAAGATGACGATTGGTCATGGTTGGGAGGCCAAACTCACAGGAGAGGTGCTTATACTAGGGCGTAATTGAAAGATTAGGATTGATTATCCGCATCGAGTATGGTGAATTCAGGATTTGTTCTGACGGATGTATCAAATATTGTGGTGAAAGTGTACAATCTCAGAGTGTCAAACTATTGAATAACCGCGTCCGCGGTTATGGATAGTTGGAGTGGCCATACTGTTCCCCCGTCAGATGTTTTCAAAATGACTTGTGAAATGGATTGAGATTTTGACTTGACCACAATAGAGTTGTGATATGAAATACAAGTTCCCACTTAGGTGTTATAAAACTTCAACCCGCTTTCTTCATTTCTAAACTTAGTAGAGGTAATTCTGGATTTTTTCAAAACAACCCTAGAGCTTAGTGTCCTACTACAAAACCCCTTCACTTGTTAGTATTAGTTTAGTACTTAAAGAGTACTCATGGCTTTGTCCTGGATATTCCCGTGGCGGACTATGAAGAGGAGTACCGGGATGATGGACCGGAAGGTTACGACAACTAGGATCATCTCCCATCATCGCATTACTGTGACCACAAGATGGAGCTTCGCCACGCCACCGTTATTATTACGTATTTCGCCGCTTGAGTTGTATTAAGAATGGATCATGAGATCCTTATTTGTGTAAGACCTTATGTATGGTTTGTAATGGATGATGTACTGTGGTATCCAAATCTGTTATGTCTCACAAAAATGGTAATCCTGGGATTGCGATGTATGGCATAACAGGCATCTGGGATTAAAAATCCGGGTGTGGGAGCAACCCGGATTTCTGCCCATTGGGGATGATTTGACCTGGCTGGGCCGGTAGTACCACTAAGGCCCGGTACTAACGGACCTAGCCTCCCAGCTGTGCAAAAGCCCAGCAAGCAGCGCTAGCGGCAGGGAATCGAGGCGAAGCATGCAAGCGCGCGGGCGGGGTCAAGGCGGGCGTTGTCGTAGCGGCCACACGAGAGAGCGATCGTCTTGCGAGAGAGGGCCCGGCAAGCGAGGGGAGCGCGTGGGAGCAGCGGGCACAGCGCGCGGCGGAGAGGGCCAAGCAGGGAGCGAACGGCGGAAGCACGCAGCAGCTGTGGGAGCAAGCTGGCCTAGGCACGAGGCTAGGCTGGCCCGGTACTACCGGCCTGCCCGGGCAGTAGTACCACATAGGCCGGTAGTGCCGGCTAGGCTAACTCATGGAGGCGGTCTGTGATCTTGACATGAGGTGGCGATAGTCAATCACAGTACTACCACTCGGCCCAAAAACAGAAGGCTTTTTCTTTTTCTTTTAAAAACAAATAAAGTGGCAGATTCAAATGTCAATAACTCGAGCTTGGAAATTCTGATCAACACGAAACCAATTTTGTTGGAAAGAGGACAACAAGAGCTACCCAACTAAGAATGTATCAAGTATTATAATATGAGATACCTCACTTGGTGAGAATCCAGAAAATGTCCAAGATCAAAAACGCGATAAGATACAAAAGGGAAATCCATTTTTGATGAACTAGAGCTTGTCATGAAGATTACCACAAGCTCTAGAGCCTCACAAGGATAAGATCCAAATAACAACCAAGAAGGATGATGCTACGAGTACAAAGGTTTGAGCCCTCTCCAAAAGGTATGATCGAGCTACTCACTCAATAGCCCCTCTTGATAGTGCGGCTATCTGTCCTAAACCTAGTCTCCCAACTAACAACATGAGACTGGCAAAAGGAAAAACCTTTCATGATTATACCTTTGCCTTGAGCACTTCCACTTGAGCTTGATGTAGACGATCTTGTCCTTCTCAAGATGGAACACCTTTCTTGATTGCTCTTCATCGCTCCATGACCACCGAGGATGGCAAGCATTAAACATGAGATCTTCTAAAGATGGCGCATTTTGAGCTTGCACCACACTTCTTTTTCATGTCATCTACCTTGAAGTCAACACATGCTCCAAGCGATGCCAATGGACAATTCCTATAAATGCAACTTAATACACACATTAGTCCATAAAGATTTTCATTAATTACCAAAACCACACATGGGGGTCCACATGCTCTTTCACTCGGCCTCTTCGACTACCATTGTGTTGTGAAATGAGTCAGTCGACGATTCTGCATCGACTGCTTTGGCTTGATTTGCCGTGCACGCCTCCTCTTGACCGTTATGTTACCTCATTGGGGTTAGGTTTTTGCCCTCCTATGTGGTGTTGTGCTCAGGCGCCCTTTGCTGTCTCCCTGGTGGTCTGGTCGTGAGGTGTACGCCCATGCCACCATCCTTGTGCTGATGTGGCTGCTAGCGCGATGCAGACGCCCATCGTACCGCCGTTCTATGGCTACTGCTGATGCTACTTCACATGCTTCCTCTAATTCCTCTTCTAAACCTAGCGATGACCACTGGTGGGTTCTTCCCCTCTCTTACCTCTCTTCCCTCTCTCTCTGGATTCCTTCCCTGGAATATATTTGTAACCCAATTTAGGGTTTGTCCCCTTATTTTAGGGTTCATCCTTCTTCCTGATTATTTCCAACCATTATAGAGATTTAACTAGTGTATTATTCTTGCTATGATCCTATGGTAAACTTGCTTTATGGTCTGCTTAATAATAATGGTGCTCTAGTTGATTATTGTTAAGTATAAACTGGGTTGATGATATGATGCTATATTGGTTGTTGATGCTTGGTCTTACTAATTAAGTAATGCTATCTATATGATTCAGATGATCATGACCTGAGACTCTAATTTGGGAAATATTAATGATGTTTATGGTTATCCTATTGTTATTACTACTGCAATGTGGATGATCCTTTTATCCATTAGTTTCTGGAACATTGTTCTAAATGATGGTGGCTTACTATGCTTGTGCATGATCTAGCAGTGATGAGAGATGTGAGATTTGTATAGAGAAACATAAATGTATGTTATCTGATATATGCCATTCATTTCTCATAATTTATTTGTTGTTCAGAGGTTGATAGATTAATAACGGTATGATGATTCCTGACTTTTAGTTAGGAAAATGATAATGGCTTTTAGCACTATGAATCAAAGCTTTCTATATTTTATTACTAGAATGATTTGGGAATGAACCCATAGTTGTAATGCTGATGGTTAAACCTTCACTGAATGATCCTTGTGGTCAATTTTCTATGATGTGGCTATCTTATGATAGAGAGATAAATACTCATGATTCCTAGCATTCTAGGAAAATGATTATTTAAGTTGCCCTTATTGGAACATGTATTAACTTTGGAAGGATGCCGCTAGGAATCCTCCTATGGATGGTACACAGTGGTAACCTCCACTGATTCATGTGGTTGCTTGATGGTTTGGTTGGATTTAAATGAATGATGCCAAGTCTGAGATTTAGTGTGTTGTCTTAATAAAGAATGGATATTTTAGCAGATAATACCCTCCTGTGATGAGTTTACACCCCATTTGGATGTAGCTCCGAGGATACCTCATTCCCACAAATCATACTCTTATGATGGCTAATAATAGATGCAAGATTTGAATTTGTTGAAATTTATCCAACCTGTTATGGTTGTTGATGTGACTGAGATGTTGTTGTTGCCCCCTGATGTTGCTAGTTGAGCTTGGTTAGCTCCTAGCTGTGGCAGATTTTCCATTCCTCCTTGTCCCTTTCATCCTCCTGGTTCCATCTTGTCCTTTCTCTGCACCCAGACCTCCTTTCCCTCTATGTAACCATCTTGGATGATGTAGTTGGTGGTTTCTATGGTGAATCTGGTGATGGTTCTGGTGAGTACCAGTACTAAAACTATGAGGTGTTCTTGTTGTTCTTTAATGTGGTGAAGAGGATTTGTAGCAGATTTCCTTTGCTAAGATGGATGTGTGATTTTAACCATTGTATTCTTGCCCCTAGTGTTGAAAACACCTCATCTTTGCATGTGTGTCTGAGTTGTGTGCTGTCTATGTGGATCAGAGAAAGGAGGAATATCTGGTTCCTTTACCTTTTTACTTGTATCTACCTTGGTGAAACTTACTCCTCTATGGTTAATGATGTTGTACTGAACAGATGTTTCCTTTGGTGAAATTTCCCCAATTCATTCTTTGCTTAGTGAGCATATACAATAGTGCACTTTACTGTTACATCTAAGAGCACTTTAGTAACAAAAACTCTTTTATTTTAGTTTTGTTTCCTTTTCTTGCTTGCAGGTACAGATTGTTATCAAAGGAAGAAGGTGAAGATTCAAGTCTTAGTTTTAGGAAAGTAGCATAGGTTTTCCTTTCCTATTTTGTAATACTTTTATTACTCTTTTGTAAGAATAATGTAATTTATATATTATTCAATAAAGCATTTTTTCCTTAATTATTTTCTATAATTACTTTTTATTCTCTTGTCTCCTTTTACCTTCTTGTAGATATTTAATAAGAAGGAAATGAAGATTTATATTTATTGGTTTGAATTACTTCAATATGTGAAATTACCTTGTATTGTTTAGGATTAATGTAATATGAGAGATATATATATATCTAAAGCATTCTCTTAATTTCTTGAAGTTTCTTTTATTGTAAAAGAATAATGTAATATGTTATGTATACCTTTAATAAAGAATTTTATTATTTTATTCTTGAATAATTCCCTTTTACTTAATCATGAACTTAACTATATATTTTCTCTTTTAAGATTGTAAAACAAAAATTAATCAAATATTTTGTTATTTGATCACAAATATAATGTTATTCTTTACTCACTTCCATTTAGAATATTACTTAATTGAATATTGTTTTATAATTATATCCTTGGAACCTTTAATCCTAATATTCTTATAATTCATATGTTAAGTACTTAAATTAACATTTTAGGTAATAACCTAATATGAACCTCTACTCAATTCACTTTTCAAACTCATAATTCCACACTTATTGGAATTCTTCTTAATAAATAACCAAGGTCATGTTAAAACATATCGCACTTGTTATGTCGTTTCTCAACAGAACAAGAGAGATCTCGATCCCTCAGTAGTATTTTAGTTTTGCATGAAAATTCTACATATTTTCTTATGCATGAATGCAATGCATAACCATGTGTCCTATAAATTTCTAGTCTCTAATCCTGGGATGTTACACTCCACTATGAGTCTCTGGTTCCACCTAGTGCCTGGTCACAAACGCTTGTGCTTTTATGGAGATGTGGTCGTGCTCCTTGTTTGCGTTCACACGAGTAGGTGGATTCTCTGGATGTTTGGGTAGCAAAGGGCCAGTTTCATGTTGGAATATCTAGAGGGCGCACAAATCCACTTTATTTTAAAATGTGTGGCCTTAAGGGTTTAACATCGTGTATGAGTATAGTAGTGCACCTGCAAGGTAAATATTTTTGAAAACCAGTGTCCACGGTTATGGACGCCTCAAGAGCACCATGCTGGATCATAGATAGCTTACACAGAATAATTGCTATCTATAACTTTACTAATAGTTGGCCCTACAAACCAAATACCTGATAATAAAATTGTCAATGTGTGAGTTCCGCGAGAGGACTTCCTCAACTGGTCTTTGAGGGGGAAATCTCCGGATGGGCTATGTTTGACATTAGTTATCTTGTTCTCACATAGATCTCTCTTACCCCGCTTTAATAGCCGAAGTTTTAGTGTGTTTCTATAAGTTACTTAGTGCAAGCTTTGCTGCCCCTTAACCTCACAATGTCTTGTAAGTGAGAGCCGCCGAATTCCATGTCTTGCCGTGTACTGGCTTCAGTACTGAACGCTCTCTATTTTTCCTTTGCTTTTTGTTGGCACCCTTTGGTTATACATGTACGTGTTGCAAGGACGTGCATGTTTGTTTCTCGTTCCGTCTGCGGTGTGTAGAGTGGCGCTACTACCAGAATTCCTAAGCCGTGTGGACATGGATTTCACTTGTTTACTTTTTTTGGAATATTATGCATACTTGCATCTTGATCTTTACTCGGACCCTATATTCGCTTCCGCTTGATGTATTGGTGTAATGTTGGGACATGCATCCTCTGTTTCTCTATAAGCTATATTTGGATCTTGTCTTCAGACGTTGCAACATATTCCTATTTTGACTTAGATGAATGATGCTCTAATCTATTGGAACAGATGTGTGTGTACTACTCATTGGTATGGTTTGTTTGGTCGATTACTCTACTGGGCATGTTCTCAAGACTTGATTCTATAACCTTGAACTATCTATGAGATTGTTGGATGGTACCGTCCCTGCCGCTACCCTAGAGGCCTACTATGGTTTTAGAGACCTCACGGTCCCGCAGTAGTACGCCGTCATACACATTTGAGTATTATACATGCATGTGAGTTAGAACATGTAGTCCTGGGGTTTACCAAGGGGACACGCCATAATTACCTAATTTATAGCCATTAGCCTTAGTCATAAACCCTAGATTTATCTATTCTTGATGGGTCCTGTTATAGACCCGTCGAGATCATGTAGCCACTTTGTACGATTTCTTGATCACCTTATGAATACGTATGAGGGAATCCCCCTATTATACACATATCATTGTCTTTGATATCCAACCTGCTAACCCGACCTCGCTCGCTGAACAAATAAACTCTCTTCTGATCTTCGGAAGTGAGGTTGCGATGGTTTCATGAAAACAATCGTTTGTTAGTATTAATCTCGCATTTCTCCTTCCATCACGACTTAATGAGTAAATGCTAGGATTTATATATTGTTGTTTACAACTAATTTCTATTTAATTTGATGTGTTTTAAACACTGGTATTTTTGCCCAATTGCAGTGCCCATTTACACCGTGAGGTGACGGGTATGGAAAAACCTATACCCCTTGGAAGGAATGGGTATGGGTGATAGGTAAGACCAGAAGGCATGGACACGGGTATGGGGTGGTTCTGTCTGTACCCATACCCTGCTGGTGCCATCACTAGCTGTGAATAACATGGCATGGTCACATTTATTTTCTATGTTGATTTCTTGTTGAATGGTCTAGGTTAAGAGTACAAACAAGTATGAATTCTACCCGAGCGGTGATTAACCGGAATCTTTGAGTCAAGTAGTGAACTTTTTAGACTAGGTATGCTTCCTTTCAGTTTTAGTAATTGCTTAAATTTATTATAGTCCTATGTACGTGCTTTCAAAGTGGTGGATAAACGGTAACATGATAAATGTGCCTTTAGGTCATCAGTGCAGCAGTAATTAGTGATTTCTTGATTCTAGGTTCTTAAAAAAGGAGTTTGCAAGAGGTGTATATATCATTTAGGAATCTGTAGGTGGAAAATGACTAATATGCGCTAGCACTTGCATTAGATGGACGACTCATAGAATTGGTACGATCTCACCTGTAAAGTCAATAGTTTATGAAAGAGAATTTTGTATTATATGTTGTGGATATATAAATGTTGGTAAAAACCTTCATAGGCAATTACCCACTTGAACGAAAGTTTTTTTTGAATTGTGTGATTTTCAAGCATATTCTAAAGATTCAATGCTAATTATTAATCTTATCAGCATGCATTTACATTTATTATTGGAGACGTGGAGTTCACCCTTTCATGGTCTCCATACACCACATATCCTAATTACTGTCGGTTATTCATGTTTCTCATGTATCTTGTATCCAAGATGTCATGGATTATGGATGAACTGATAACAAATAGTAGCGAGCAACCTATGATATTCAGTATCAAGCTCATAATTAGTTGATATTTAAGTATTGAGTCATATATTTTTATACTTAAATTGTTGTCTTCCTTTCTATTTCTATTGCGATAGTTTTTTCCTTTTTGTGTGGTTCTTCGAGGGCGTGATATTGCATCTGCCATCAGCTGTCATTTTATATTTCACCGCAAATTAATAGGGTGCTACCCCACTGTTGCAATCCTGTAGACCAATATTTGGTGCCAATGGTTATGATATTGCTAACTGGGGTACCCACTTCGTTTGCAACAGTAATACATCTCTTGAGATCCAGAGCCCATGCAAGTAGGTGTTAAGTGTGATAACAAAAGATTTAAGGTAAGTTCGTTATGTTGCTTCCAAACTTGCTTTCTATTGCTGCAGAATTCTTTGGTGTAGCACCATGTTGTCTACCCACTTCTATTCTTGTAGACAATTGTTGGGCCTCCAAGTGCAGAGGTTTGTAGAACAACAGCAAGTTTCCCTTAAGTGGATTACCCAAGGTTTATCGAACTCAGGGAGGAAGTGTTCAAAGGTATTCCTCTCAAGCAACCCCGCAATCAAGATACAAGAAGTCTCTTGTGTCCCCAACACACCCAATACACTTGTCAGGTGTATAAGTGCACTAGTTCGGCAAAGAGATAGTGAAATACAAGTGGTAACGGTGACAGAAAATAGCTTCTGATGGGTGGAAGAGACTAAAGGCAAAAAGATGGAAGCAAGCAAACATGCAACAGATCTAGTTGTAAACAGTGTTTCAATGCTTAGAAACAAGGCCTAGGGATCATACTTTCACTAGTGAACACTCTCAATAAATATATTCTCTTCATGATACTACCCTGAACTACTCTCTGGTTGGACACTCTAATCCATGGTAGGGCTATAACAAAGACTCCGAAAGTTTGCCTTCCCCCATCTAGATAACCCCACACTGTCACCTTGAGCGCTAGATGGTTCCAACAAACACCACAATTTCATAGAGACAACCAACTCAAAATATACTCATGACAAAGATTTATGAGCTCTAGCTTAAGTGCCACCACGGCGTGCACGCTATCACTTTCACACACGTGGGGAGAGTAGAGATCTATTGAAGCACTTGAGTATTTATGTAAACTCTAGCTTAAGTGCCACCACGTATGCATGCTGTCACTTTCACACACGGGGAAAGCCGGAGATTGATTAAAGCACTTGAGTAGCAGGATAGATCTACTTGATTACAAAGCTCATGATCACAATAAGATCATGCATAGAGAGAGATATGAACACATAGCTACCGGTAGAGCCCTTAGCCTCAAGGAAGAACTACCTCCCTCATCATGGAATCCGCACAACATGGAGATGGTGGTGAGATCGATGGAGATGGCTCGGGGCACTTCTCCGCCCCGGCAGAGCCGGAATAGGGACTTTCTGCCCCGGTCTCCCTTGGTGGCGGCGGCACTGTGGAGGTTTCATGATTTTCGCTGCATTGTTTAGGGTTTGTGGCCGGGAGGCTTCTTATAGGCGGTGAGGCGAGGTCGGTGAGGGCTGATATGTCTAATTTGCATCACCATTCTATATCATAATTTGCCTCTATTCATTGATATATGTCTTATTATGAGGTAATACTTATGTCTTTCATCTGTTTATGCATGTTGGATGATTCTTGGAGGATGAACTCACGAGTCTGATTGATGGAAAAAGAGGTGTTTTGATGCAATTTCGTGAAGATTAGAAAATAATGAAAAATATGGAATTATATTTCCAGGGAAGGGGCAGAGGCCCACACCCCCTAGGCGCGGGTCCACCTGTCGTGGCTCTAGGAAGGTGTGGGCCCACCTCGGTTTCATATCTTCCTTGACTTTAACCCCAGGGAGCGGGCGATGACGCTGCCTCAACACCGAGAGAGAAATATCTCTCCGCAATAGAATTCTTCCATGAATTCCTTCCGGAGAGGAGATCGCCGCCATCAACACCGGCCACAAGCTAGGCTTCATCGATCATCAGCAAGATCCACAATTCATCATCACCACTCCATCCTGCTAACAGAATAATTGTGTTGGATATTGCTTTTAGTTCTTAGGAGAAACTTTCCTTTATTAATTACTATTGTAGTTGATGCTTCCACGGCACCATCATCACCCTCCCATCCCAGCGTAACAATTGTATTGGATATTGCTTTGCGTTCTTTGGAGAAACTTTCAAGGTATTAATTACTATTATGGGTGATGCTTGGAGGAACCATTGGATTATTGTTTATGTTTAGATTGTTATCCATTACGATATCATCTTTGATCTTGATCCATGATGTCTTAGTATTTCGGGAGTAGTCTTGAGGAAATGGGAGAAGCCATGTTGTTAGTAGTGGATTTGTGTTGAGTTATTATTAAATGGTTTAGTATTTAAGTTGTGGTGCTATTCTTCTAGTGGTGTCATGTGAACGCTGACTACATGATACTTCACCATTTATGGCCCTAGGGAATGCATTGTGTATTTGGCTACTAATTGTGGGGTTGCTGGAGTGACAAACCTGAACCCTCATAGGACACCTTGCACAAGGGAGTAGGATTCCAGAGTTTAAGGTTGTGTTAGATTTATATCTTAATTACTTTCCGTAGTTGTGGATGCTTAGGGGTTTAATCACAAGTATGTATTAGTACAAAGAAGTTCACCCACACAACACCATAACACCAAAGAAGGGTATCAAATATTTGAAGCAAAGCACTTGACATAATTCCATGTGTCCCCGAGAACGCTTGGTCCTTATAAGTATTTCCACCGCTTGTCGCTTTCTAAGAAAAGGATTGGCCACTTGCTCGTTGTCTTTATTAATTGCACTTGTTTTGTTGCTTTATCGAAAACCACTAAAATCCGTTTGCTAAGTATTTATGAATTCTGCTCCATACCACTAGTCAACACCTTCTACTCATTGTTGGGATCAACACACCTATTTTTCAAAGTACTATACGATACACCCCTATAATTGTGGGTCATCATGGGCCAAAGCTATACCCTCATGAAGGCCCAAGGTGGGACTGCTACCTAGGGTGTGGCCACCTGTGTCCACCGCCTTGTCTTCATTTTCCGTATCGCTCAGGGAAAAATATGAACTTTGGCTTTGTCATGTACAATTTTCGAATATTCATTTTAGCTTTCAAACCAAAAATAGCGTAAAAGAAAATCGGCATTGTGGCATCTTGTCAATCGTTAGTTCCATAAAGTGTATAAAAATATCTCAAAGTGTAGACAAAACATAGCAAAGTGGATACTAAAACAAGCATGGAACATAAAAATTATAGATACGTTACGACGTATCAAGCATACCCAAGCTTAACTCCCCGTCCTCAAGTAGGTAAGTGATAAAAGAATAATTTCGAGGTGACATGCACCATCAAAATCAAGATCAAACCATCTGCAAGATTAGAAAGTCGATCAAAGAACTCTAAACATGAGCAAGAAAGATGAAGTTCTAACAATAAGACATAGCAACTGTTGTAACATGAAAGGATACAAACAAATATTCATGAATATCATGCATTGAACACGCTTGTTTGTTTCATACAAAAAATATAGCATAGTGGCATCTAGCTTGTCCCTCATGGAGTAGCAAACATAAATGCATAGGACACCTTCAAAGTTCATATGGGTGACTAGATACAAATAGTTCAAGAGCAAGAAATATCAACAATATGAATCAATCAATAAGTTTTGGGACAATGCACATAGAACTAAGAATGGCAACTATGCCTCTTAATTGGTGCCTAAGGATAGAAGGTGGAGACTCAATATAATAGTGGAAGAAAGGCCTTCATATAGGGGTGATGAACCACAAGTATAGGGGTGTATCGCAAAGACTTTCGATAAATAGGGAGTGTTGATCCCAAAGAGGAGCGTAAGGTGTTGATTAGTGGTATGGAGCAGGAACTCTCAGAATACTTAGAAAACGGATTTTAGTTAAGGATAAAGTGCTACAAAACAAAGTGCAAATAATAAAGACACTTAGCAAGGGCCCAACTTTCTTAGCAAAGGACAAGCCGGTGGAAATACTCAAGGACCAAACGCTCGAGGACACATGGGATTCTATCAAGTGCTTTCGCTTCAAATAGCTGAGTACCCTTCTTTGGTGTTGTAAGGCACGTGGGTGAACCCGTGCTAACATACCGACCTTACTTGCCTAATACAT
>CM042685.1:463202417-463218792 GCA_023614405.1 Avena insularis | reverse complement strand
GGGGACTGTGGTGGTGGCGAGCGGGCGCACGAGGTCGGGCCTTTTCTCCGTGGTCGGAGGATATGGGGATAGCATCCTTCCCTGCGCGCATCCCTTCGCCTTTGTTCGATGAACTGCTTGGGACCCGGCATCAAGAGGAGATCTCGTCCATTGGTGGCTTGTCACAGACGGGCTAGATTGGCGTGAGCGGCCGGGTCGACTCAAGCCTCTCGAGGGGTGGGTCAGCCTCTTTTCCGCTGCTTCACCGCTTTGGCTACTAGGTCATAGACCTGCTCCACTACCTCGGGTGATCTATCCGCCCGTATGGTCTTGGCGACGGGTTAATGAGTGGGGTGGCATCACCGCTTGCCTTTCACCTGTCAATGTATGGCTTGGCTTGTGCCGCTTCGAGGGATCCCATCCTAGGTTACTACCGCTCACCAGATCAAGTTGATGACGCGATCCCGAGCTTTTAGCCTTCACGTCAGAAAGTCTTGTACTCAGCCTCCATTGCTCTAGATTTCTATGGACTTCGCGCTGATCGACTCGATCTATCTTAGCTTGTTCGCGATGGCTGGCGCCTCTCCAAAGAGTCGCTTGCACTTCGCCGTCGGGCTCATGTTCTGATATTAGCAACGGTCAAGGCTCGATAGGAGATTGCCGACATCACTCTATCAGCTAGAGTAACTTGGGATGTCATGCGGACATAGATGCTGGAGGCGCAAGTTTGGTGTTGTTGTTGTTTCTGACCGTGCCGAAGTTCCTGCCGTCAGACTGGTTAGCGTGAGGAGGCATGACTTTGCATCATCAACATCGGCAGCAATAAGTGGCCCCTTCCTTCTCCAGCGATGTAGGCGGAGCGTCGGTTGATCTTCATCCATCGCCATCCCAATGGTGACGAACACCCTCGAGAGGGATTTTGATTGATTGTTTGCTTGCTCGCTGAGAGTACTCCTCCTCCATCTCCTACATAGCGGAGTCTAGCTCTTCTGACTGAAATCTATCTCCTCCGACCTCGTACTAAAATCAGCATAAAGCGCTGCACAATGATGTAGCCTGAGGGTGCCGTGACTTCCGCAAATGATGGGCGGAGGTGCAAAGGTCTCGGATTTATGACCGGAGGTGGTGCTGCCGCGACGATGGCGGCGGAGGCGGTGGTGGCGTTGCTGAATCGGAGGTTCTCCTCCGCCCTCGGCAAGCTCCATCCGGCTAAGTTGCTGCCGCGCCTTCCGCGAAGTTGTTGACGGTGCTCACCATCTCTTCGAGGGTAAGGCGCCCTGTTCGCCTCGCCTTAAAGAATGTCGGAGAAGCGTCAGCGTCCAAATTCTTCCACGGCGATATAAAGCATTGTTATCGGTAATGGGCCGATCGGCTCGTGCGGAGCCATCCGCCGTAATCGCAGGGGTTTTCGCTTTCTCCGAACGCCGCCAGATCGAAGATGGTAACCACGCCGACGAACTTGGATCTCTATTGTCCAGACGCACGCACGGCCGGCGGACGGCGCGATCTTCCACCTTTATATCCCGCATGTGGGCGGCTTGTGGGCCTTGAATTTTTCCGATCTTTGTCGGCAAACTTCGAGGAGAGATCCCACATCGATCCTTCCGCGAACGAGTCTCGCCCGTAGGGCTATCCGTGCAAGTGGCCTTTAATAAGTTTTCCAATCTTTGCTCGGCAAACTCCGAAGAGAGATCCGACATCAATCCTTCCGCGAACGATCCTCGCCCATAGGCGGTCCGCAGGCGGCCTTGATGTTCTCCGACTCCCGTGGAACTAGTGCCCGAGTCGGTTTCACCGATGAAGAGGTGGATGTCTCCGATAGAACGGAACACCGCTGTAGGGTTCGCCTTCGCCAGATCCGTAACTCGCTAAAGGACAATCGGAACGCTGCCGGAGAAGAGAACACGGCCGATGGCTATGGTTTCGCCGATTCCGCCAAGATCTTGGTCCTCGCCACCGAAGATCCTGAAGCGCCTCTTGCCCCATGGTGGGCGCCAAACCGCCGTGGTATTGCCGACGAGGCACGCCATGGAGGGTCCTCACAGGCGTGTTTAGAGACGGGGAAGGCGGACGGTTGATGGGCACGAGGTAGCACAGCTTACCTGTGTTCGTGATCCCACAACGGGCGGAATCCTACTCCTGCTATAAATCACTCTAAGGGCAATACGCCAAGTTACAGAGATAGGTTCGCCAGCGAGGTTGTATGAATCGATACTAGTTGTGCCCTAAAGGCTCCCATAGGTCTTGACTTATATAGTCGCTGTGTCCTAGGGGTTACAGGAAAAGTCCTAGCCGGACAGTTACGTAGTCCAACACCGCTCATTACTAGTCTTGTGTATCTTGCACCCAAGGCTCCGCACGCCGGTGACTCCACCATAGCCTTCCTTTATCCGCATGGGCCTCCCTTCCGATCCATCTAACTGGTCACCCAAAGAGCTATAGGCTATGCTACCACTATGGGCCACCCGGTTATCCGGATAAGTGACATGCTATGAGGATACCCATATAGCATATCCCCAACACTGGCATGCGACTAGAAAGGCTAAGTACCACGCTGGGATCTGCGACACCCCATTCAAGGCCGGAAAATGGCCAAGGAGCACCCCGAGTCGCCACGCCGATCGATTCCCCAACCATGGCGAGTTGACTTAACTCATTAATAGTTCACACAACATATAAAACGAGGTTAACCCCATAAAAGGGCGGACACGCTCGGGACTCGTACAACCAACACTCAAACCACAAAGCAATGACAAAATAACCCGCAGATTCCTTCATAGCAGCAAAAATTTGTTCGCATTACCGCGAGAATTACATGTTTATTCACGCTAACGCCGAATGGCAAACCACTTATTCTGCAGTTTCAAGAGAGGCGCCACCATCCTGGCGGCTGTGGATAAAGGGAACCTGTGGATTCACGGGTATGTCGGGAGCTCACCCGCCATCGCCGCATCTAAAAGGTTGCTCCACCTTGAAGCCGCGGTTCAGTGGTCATGGGGGCGACGACCGCTTCCGGTAGGTAATAAGGTCGCCCATCGCCTACACGCGGTCGGAGTACACCACGGCTCGATCCGCCACTTCAACACTTCGCAATCTCACCAAGCCCGCCGACGAGGGTACCCGCCGTGACATCGCCAAGGTCGAATCATTCGTAAAAGTGCGCGAGCCCAAGGCTCGCCGCAGCCGCTGCTCCGACGAAGGCCGACCGGTCATGAACTCCACGACCGACGGGGCCTTCTCCAGACAGCGCCATACTTCAACGAGGTCAGATCACCTCTGTGGGCAGATCTCTTGAAGATATGTCCGAAGAAGGTGGTCGCCGACAGCGTGGCGGTGACACATTGCCGCTGCTGACCAGATCAGATCGCTACTTCAAGTATCGCGATCCGACCTGCAACACACAAGCAAACAAAGGAGTAAAGCACCAAAATAACAATGTGGTACAAGGCCGAGGAGTGGCTGAAGGAACTCACCAATCAGCGGCGGTAGAGGTCCGGCTAAACAAGACAAATACAAGTTCGCGCCGCAGCATCAAACAAGACAAATACTCACCGCCGTCAAGCTTTCGCTCAGATTCCGAGAAGCGATAAGCCCTTCTGCACGAGGTGCTTGGCAGAAGCTGCCCGACTCACACCGCAAGCCCTGTGCAACAATCACACCATCAAGAATAAATTTTAGTGCCTAGCCGCTGAAATTCAGCGACCAGACACCGTGGACTGGACAACAAATTTATGCCCACCGCTGAAATTCAGCGACTAGACACTGGGGATCGGATCACAACTTTATGCCCACCGCTGAAATTCAGCGACCAGACACTCGAGGACCCGATGATAATCTTCCTAAGTGCCCAGCCACTGAAATTCAGCGACTAGACACCGGGACTGGATGACAATTTCCTAGTGCCCACCGCTGAAATTCAGCGACTAGACACTGGACCGGATGGAGAAAAATAAGAAGAATCCGACCACTGAAATTCAGCGGCCGATACTGGGACCGGACATACGATGGCGGCACTTAGCATGCCGTGAAGCTCCATCGCTGGCCCACCGATGAAAGCACGAGCGGAGTGTGCTCGCTGACGCTGTTCGACTCCATACCGTGGCCCTGTGGAATTGGCTCGATGGCACCGGAGGCACTCACGTGGCGGGCTCGCCATAAAGCGAGGGAACATCGCCACCGCTGTCCCCTCGCACCACCCGGCGCCAGGTCGCCTCTGGAAACCATGGGGCTCACTGCCGCGATTCGCTGCCCTCGACGCCTGTGGCTACGCCCACCGCATCGGGGTGTCGCTGGCAGCCGCTGGCTCGTCCGAGATCATGACGACTTCATCACCTTTTGTTCTATTAGTGCCTTCAGCCGAGCCTTGATCTCGCCGCCTTCCTCTTCTTCGAGGGATCATCCCACCTCACAAGCGATCGATGGAACCTTGGCCATCAAGGGTGACCTATCTTTACTCCAATTTCGGCGAGATCACTCCATTAATAACACTCGACATCGAAACACGAATCAAACAGATAGTTAAAAGGTTGAGGAATACTTACTTGGCGACGGATAAATCGAGGCCGTGCGAATGCTAGCCGTTTTCCGCCTGGCCCTGCTTCCGACCGAGGTCCGCCTCAACATGCTTTGTGCCCAAGACACCACGGCTTCTTCGAGGATGAGGCCACGGCAGGAGGTTCAGTAGCACGCCGCTGAGCTCCTCATGTAAGGCCTCAAGGTTGAGCGCCACCAACCCGTGATTTGGGCGAACGGCGGCGGCAAGGATGCAAGGGCGCCGTTTTCCACGACGGCCGCAGCCATCAGTCATCACTGCAGCGTTGTTTCTCGCTGACCGGTAGCGCCGAGCTACTTGGATCGAGGAGACGCTGCTTGGCCGGGCTTCGCTTTCTTCTTGGGTGGCGGCGATTTCTTCTTCTTTGACGCATGGCCTCTTGTCAGAAGGTATGCTCGGGAGCTCGCCGTCATGCACTCGTGTGCTGCTCATGAGTCTTGCGGACCGTAAAGGTAACCTCCATGGCTTCATCATCACCATCATTGTCATCACCATCGCCACCCTCACTCCCGACATCGCTTTGTCGTGCACGATTTGCTCGCCCTCGGCGACGAAGTTCGAGTTCTCGCTATTTGCGGTGGAAGCCAACCTTCCACCACTTGGAATAACCGCAACGATCAAACAACATTAGCACAACCACGTAATGCACAAACCGCTACTTCGCGTAAGGAAATAAAACTCACCATTGAGCTGGGCGCTTATGGTATAGCAGCGACTCTGCCTTTGCGCCAAGATACACCGCCTAGGTGATCTTCTTCGTGGCAGGGTGTAGTCATTGAGTTCCACTGCCGTGACAGACTTCGCCGGGTCGCCCTTGCCCGTACTCATACATATAGTGGGCACGGCTGGTCAGGCACGCAGCCGCCTCGAGCCAGCAATTGTAGAGGTTGATGGTTTGGAGGCCTTTCTTCTTCAAATTGCGGATGGTCTGCAAGATTCGCCGATTTACCATCCGCTGCCCAGGAAGCTTGGTGTCTTGAGCCGATGCGCTCGGTCGGTCGGGCGGAGTACCTTGAAGCGCCACTCATCGCCGTGTCGACTCGTCACATAGAACCAACTCTTCTTCCACTCGTCATCGCTTTGGTGGGCGAGACGATCAAGAACGACGCCTTCGACTTCACCGGAAGGTCAGTCACCGCTAACATTGGGCCGCCGCCGTGGCTGATCTCCCATGGAATAGATCTTGCCATAAGGAAAGTATGGCCGAAGCTCAGTAGCACTCAGAACGCCACAAAGATGGCGATCTTCATGCCATCGGCGCGTTAAGGCGGTCCCGTGTCCGACGGCTGGATAGTCCGACGGCTGATAAATGTACCGATGGCGCAGGTTACCAAAGATGAGGGAAGTGAATCCGAGCCCCGCCTAGGTGGCTGGTGAAGCAAACAAATTCCATTTCGCGGCGTATGACTGGAATCACTCCGCCGCAGGATGCGCCATTCTCATGTGGAGTGATCTCGCCTCGAACGATCTCAAAGAGTGCCTTCGCAGCACTTGGATCCGCCCCATGGTTCCGCATGAGGGGCCACTCTACTAGGGGATCGGGGTTGGGCCAACGCCTGGTCGCCTGGGTTGTCGTGACCGGAATGGAGGAATGAGAAGCTGAAGTTCAAGGAAGTGAGGGAAGCATTTTCCTCACCCGCTACTTCTCCTTATATAGTGGTTGTTACCCGCCATTTCGGGAACCGCTACTACGCCAGTAATTATTTACTAATATTACCGCTGATTACCCAACGGGTTAGTTTGACTAAGCCGACGGTCCACCTTCATCCACTCGACTATCGCTATATCTTGTAGCGACTTGACGATTCAATAATTCCGATCACTATAATAAAGCATTTGACTATTCGTCAATTCGCTGCTCGCCAAGCTGGGCGATCCGATCGGGGACCGTTGTTATAGCGATTCAAATGGGACTAGGTTCCTTCCTTGTTCAGGAGTTCACCGCCGATTCGATCAAGGCGTCCGAATTGGACCCGTGACATCCGACCGACCGCCAATGAACACCATGACGTTTAATCAACCACGGGCTCTCGGGACTACCGATGGGATATGCCTATAGGGGATATGCCCAGCAGACGCTTCCTATTGGCCCAAGCTGCCAGTCGAAAGTGGGCCCCAGACGGGCGATCGGATCGACATTTGGGGAGGACTCAGCGACTGAAGCTGGAGGCCCATAAGCGTGAGAGCTAGGCCTACAAATGACTTCAGGTCAAAGACCTCCTAATCCTTAACCAATTAGGTTGTAGATTCTCGCAAACCCTAGCGAGGTGAGCTTATATAAACCTCCCTATGGCACGATGTAGACACTGCCCATCATTCACCCTGTAGCCGACTTCTGTCAGCTTAGTCGCCTAGCTCGCCTTTGTACTCTCTCCTCCATAATACAATTCTAAAGCGTGAGTAGGTCTTTGTTCTCTGGGCTGCAACCTAGGTAAACCTCTTGTGTTCTCCGCCTCATCTCGCAGGACCGCAGATGGTTGGTCACGCCTTGCCCTGTTCTACTACCGACGACAGTAGCAGATTCATGCTGCATGGCCATTCCTACCTTACATTGTGTGTTTTGTAAACAAGAAAGAGTCCCTAGTAGCCTCTTGTTGAAACTAGTTGTTGATTAATAGATGATCATGGTTTCCGATCATAGACATTGGATGTTATTAATAACAAGATCATATCATTAGAGAATGATGTTATGACAATAACACCCATAGTAATTATAGCATAAGATCAAAGTCACAAGTTCGCTTTTCCCATGCTTTAAGATACAGTAATCTAATCGCTCGACCACATGAGATCATGTTAATCACCGCCAACGGATGCATACTTTGATGACATTAAACACCACTTCCAGAATTCAGGTGGTTATAAAGTTGGCATTGGGTATTCTCGAAAGTATCAGGTTGAAGCTGGATCAGAAAGGGATTTGTCCATCCATATGACTTGATAGATATACTTTGGGCCCTTCTTGCGGAATGTCATCCAATTGGCTTGCAAGCTACGTGACTAGTCACAAGGGATGTCATATCACTAGAATTGAAGTAAAAGAGTACTTATCGTAACAAGGTTGAACTAGGGTATAGATATACCGCATTTCGATCAAACTGATAAGTAAAGTATCGCTATGACAAAGGGAAGAATCAAAAGATTACATGTGAATGGTTCATTCTGGATCACAAATTTATCGTTGAATATGTGGAGCCACCATGGATCTCCGTGTCCCGCTATTGGTTATTGATGGAGAGGTGTCTCAATCATGTCTGCATAGTTCACGAACCATAGGGTGACACACTTAAGGAATCGATGTTGTTTAAGTAGATATGGAATATGAGTTAGAGACCGAATGTTGTTCGGAGACTAGGATTGGATCTAGGCCATCACGAGGTGATCCGGAATGATCCGAAGAATAATATTCATATAAGGAAAGTCAACTTCCGGGGTTCAGAAATGTTTTTGGTGTTTTGACCAGAAGCTTCTAGAATGTTCTAGAGGGACCACTGGGGTCCACCACCCGGAGGGGTCACTTGGGATGCGACATGCCCTAGGGGCTAGCCGCACTGCTCAAAGGGCAACTCGCCAGCACTAGGAAATTGGGGTCAAACCCTAGTTTGAAAAGTCAAATCCTAGTTTGAAAAGTTAAATCCTAGTTTGGAAAGGAAAGGGAAAACTTGAAGGGAAAGTTCCCACCTCTCCCCTTGCTAGACGAGTTGGGGGGACTCGGCTAGGATGGGAACTCTTGGTCATCGCCCCATCTATATAAGTGAGGTGGGCGATCCCTTGGCCCCTTATCCCACGCCTCCCAAACCCTAGGTGCCACCCCTCTCTCATCCACCATCATGCTCTGGCTTAGGCGAAGCCCTGCAGAAATCTCTCCTCCACCACCACCACACCGTCAGGCTATGGGATTCCGAGGAGATCTACTACCTCTGTCCACTGGAATAGGAGAGGAATGTCTTCATCAACTTACACGCAGTGAGCGAAAAGTGGAAGTGTTAATGCGGGCCGGAAGGATCGCCTACACGATCTTGAGATCGACAAGGATCGACTACATCAACCACTAGATCTAGTCTCATTAACGCCAATTAGGGTTAGTTCTCTAAAATCTCGCTGCACCGATCTCAGATTAGATCTTATTTCATTGCCACAGATTAGATCTTAGTTTTGTGTGTGTTCTTGCAGAGCAGAATTTTCTTTTTGTTTTCTCCATGCAACAAACCCTGCAAGTGTCCCACACACACAACCTAACTCCTAGTCAAAATGTGTTCAACCCATCGAGAAGATGTGGCTTGTTATCCAGCTCAAGTCCACTTAGCTGGACAATGATAGCTTCCTTGATGTCAATGCCACTAATCGGCTCCACTCTCTGGCAAGTGTCTCGACCCAGTCAAAGGTTTAGTAGTTTGACATTTCCACTGGAGCAGGGCATCACCTAGAGTCGAGAAGTTGAAAAGCAGTACTAGCAAGATGTGCCGACTCCCTCGCTTGGTACACAAGATCCCTCAATGCCGATGATGTGTAGATTCCCTTTGCTTCACGATATTACGGTAAGCTGGCAGTCAGCGAGACTCGCCATGCCAAAAGAAGCTTAACTTCTTTTTCTCACTTCCATGACATGTGATTCCACTCCGCCTGAAGAGAGGAGGCCTATGTAGAGACGCCACGCCTTCCATGACAGCGTGATTCCATCCATGCCACGTGTGTGGTATGGGCTTCATGGCGAGAGACTCCCCTCACAGTTATAAGAGGAGGCCCGGCTTTAGAAAAGGAGGAGAATTCTAAGGATGGGCTATCTAGTAAAAGAGTGAAAGCAGAGAGAAGGAAGAGAGAGAAGAGAGAGTTCCTTCCTCGGGAACGTCGTATATTTTGTAATATATGTCATATCTCACTATATACACCATAGTTTGCAGGACATAGGACTTCAGCACACATGCGAAATGAACCTGGGTAAAAAACTCAAGCAGTTCTTTTTTTGTTGCATTCTTCGCTCGATCGATAGAGTTTGCTATGCATCCGCTGAATCAGAGGCGAAGTAGATGGCATCTCCATGTTTAGTGTCGTGGAAACTTGACATCCATCTTACACATTAATAAGTCCTCTCGTAGTAGTGTCCGCATAAATCCATAAAATATTAAGGAAAGGAATGCATACTTGAATTAATTCTAGTTTTCATGTCAGATCCAAATCCAGCTGAAGTATAGCACAAGCGCTTTTACAGTTGTAGAACTATACTTTTTATGGATACAAAGGAGGAAAGTGGAGCTTCTAGAGCACCATTCCTAACACATAAAAGCCTATGTGTTTTGGTAAAAAATTCTAGCAACTATTTTCAAAGCACTAAGGACAATAATAATGTAGAGCAACTATTTTCCAAAGGTGAAAAAACAAAAATATGTTCCTTTTGAATTGGCATTATAAAAGACAACATTATATTGTCATTAAAATTAATAGCTTTTCAAATGGAACTACTTTTGAGGTGGTGAGGATTGGGTGGTAGAGGAAGACTATATAAACTTTTTTAAATCGAACCATCAATATTTAGAGTGTCTCAGAAAACAAAATGCCAAGGCTTAGACGGCCCCCCGGACGGTGGGAACCTCCCATCTTCCCTGCTTCCCCTGTCACGTATGTCCCCAAAAAGGCTTCAATCCCGGTTTTGTCTGAAAACATCCCCTTTTGCTACAATGTCCCCTCGCTTTTTGCTTCCAAGCAAAAAAAACAGTTCATTTGTAGAAAATAGAACATCCCGCCGGAGACCTCGCCAGAAACCATGCAACAAAAAATGTGCTAATAAAGAAAAACCGACTTCGCCGGAGACATCATCAGAAAAAAACTCGCTGGTGACTCTCGCCAGAGACCTTGTAGCAAAAAGTTGACACTATTGTAGCAAAAACCACAAGACGCTCTATAGTAACAAAGTTCTTCTAATGTAGCAAAAACTAATCTTTCGCTTTGAGACATCGCCTGAGACTCTCAGCCTCAAACATCGCTGCCAAACACCTTGTAGCAAAACTTTAGCAATAAATTGTAGCAAAACCTCAAAAACTATTGTAGCAAAAATGTAAAAAAGTTTTAGCAAAAATAATTTATGCTACTATATAAACTCTAGCAAAATCCGGATCTTCCAGAAAGCACCATCAGCCGACGCATGTAGCAAAACTCCTATACCGCGATGTAGCGCGTAGCATCGACGCCTTTTTACAAATTTCAACCATCGAAAGCTCACATAGTGACATGATTATTCCCTTGGTGTGTGTTCTTGACGTTAAATTTCACCTGGTCCAGCGCCCAACGGAGGGCCCATAGGAAGGACCTGATGCAAACTGTGGTAGCCTAAGGATACTTGGATGACTCAAGCCCGGGAGAACTCGACTTCTTTGGAGGACACAGCTAATGTAGATAGAAACTCAAAGGAGTTAATCCCTTAATATGTTACAACCTAATTTCGACGCATCATGAGACCTGGCCTTCCTGATATAAAGGTTAGAGGTAACGACGAGAGGCTTCACATCATATCCTAGAACATGTACTTTCACGCCTTACATCTATGCAGAATTCCTTGTAATCACTGTCAGTATCGCCATCAATCAAGGTTAAAACAGTACAAGCGTAGAGTAGGGTTTTCCCTCTCCGCAGGCCTAAACCTAGGTAAAATTGCCGTGGTCCTCGTGTTGTAGAATATATTAGCAGCCCCATCTCCATCTTTTTCCCTCCTTCTCCAAAAACCCAAGTCCATAATAATGGGCGTTGACGCACGAAATCGAACCTCGCCAAGCATAGCAAAACCCAAAACCGCTTGGTAGCAACATGGGAATAGGCCCAGTTAAAGGCGCAGCCTCCCTGCCCTTAACGCCGAGCAGCCTAGATACAGAGGAGGAGGAGCAAGAAACCTCACGGAAGAACCAAGGGGCTGGGCATAATGTAGGTGCTGGGTCCCGGCCCGGCCGGAGCAGAGAAGAACCAAGTGGGAGGCTGGGAGACGGCTGGGACTGGGTAGGACGAGGAGGAGATGGTTGGAGATGGAGAGGGAAGAGGTGGGGAGGGTCTCTGCAGACGTGTGCCATGGCACCGTCGGCGTTCGCCGTCAGGCATCTCTGGCAGGGAGGACCCCAATCATGGGATTTCATTCCTCTCGGATGGACAGCAGGAGCCTTTTTTAGGGGTTTGAAAGGCGTAACTTGATTGGAGGTTACGATGGAAGTAGCGATTACCGACGGGAGAAGGGGCCTGAGGAGGAGAAGGTCCAGGGAGCTCCCTCGAATGAACTGTTGCACGGGGAGGGTGTTGGGGGTGACAGGAGGATAGGAGAGCTGCCAGGAGTCTAGGAGGCCCACCAACGCATCACCGGTGGAGGAAGGCTGCACCCGGATTTATCTCCATTGTCCCTGGATCTACATCATTTTCCAAAAAAGAAATGCATGACGAAGGGGAAAAGGGGGCAAGGTGAAGTAAAAGGAGGAGAGAAAAAATGTGGAAGACGACTAGAGGAAAGTAGAAGAAGAAATTAGAGAGACAATGTTAGCCCTATTCGTTTGGATTGCTGAGGGTAGAGAAGAACATTGGAGATATAAGTCGCCTTATACTTCAAACCACTATTACGTTTGATCAATATCGGTATATCTGACTCACGGGCATTCAGCTAAGTTAGTCCTTAGTGTTTATCTCGTCAAATTTGATGAATTTGTGTCCTTGAAACTATAGGAAGCTAGAATGAACAAAACAACATAAAACAGAACTTAATTTTATCAAATTTCCCTGATGACAGACTTCATGCATATTGTGACGCTTTATTTCCACAATTTTTGACACGCATTTAGGTATTTGTCAGGGAAAAACTTGTGTACAACTGTGATTGTTATCCTCTTCGGCCTTCTGCCCTCTCATGTTGAAATCCTTGCTCGATCTATTCCCTGAAACCAGCTCGAATCGTAGGTGTTACGACAGCTGGGTACACGTACTCCGGCGCGCGTGGAGCTCACCTGGTATTATGCGTGTTTGGCAAGACATGGAGCTCAGCAGAGTCCTTGTCCAAAGAAAAGCAACACCGCGGTTTCCGGCCCTCCAGTAAGTTGATTGTGATCCCCAGCCACCACCCAATCCCTGCGAAGTTGAGACGTCGCACCCCAGCCCTGTAGTAGTCATTGCTGTCGATTCTCCGTGTTTCGCATGCGCGGCGGAAGATGTCCAGGGCGTCAGTTCGCCGGCGGATTGAGAACGTGCAAGCCCTTTGAAAGCGATGTCAGTTCCTCGATCTCCGACGACGATGCGGCTGGAAACGTATACATGACCGACAACGGCATCTTTAATGCGATAGATGCCACGGACGTCACCCCTCAAAGTTTGGGCAGACTAATGCCTCGCCGGGCGTCCCTTCGCCGTCGAGGAGGAAGGCGCCCAAGAAACTGTAAATCTCATGAACCAGGAAGAGAGCGAAGATCAAATCCCTATAGCCCTGCGCGTCATGGGACTCGCGACGACAACACGATGCCACGTCGTTGGGTCGTTAGTCCTTTTTCTCGTCGAGGGAGGCGCGAGTGGAGTAAGAGGCCGCCCTCTGGACGTCCAGGCGAGCTTCTCCCAGCAGAAAACCCCTCAACTCCTGGCCGCGGGAGGAAGTCGAGCAGCGAGGCCCGTACAGCGAGGATGCTCCGCCCACGGCGAGGAGATGCGCGAGGTGAACAAAGACAGGGTTTCGCGTCCGGCGGGCCGTGCGAGCGAAAGTGAGCATCAGGTCAACCTTTGGTAGTGGCCGACGACGTGGGAAGCCGGCGCGCCATGGAGGGAGCGGATCAGGCGGTCGCTGTCCGCCGTGATGATGCGGCGCCAGCGCTTTGTGGTGGCAGGTCGGCACGCGGCGCGCGGACGAGTTCTGAGAGGCGGCGGGAGGCGCACGAAGATGGAAAGCTCGAGAATCTCGTCCGGGGCCGCAGTTCAACTGGTGGCTGCAGGTGCCGGGCGGCCTTCAATCTGCACGCCGGCGCCCCTTCCATCCGAGTGCGCATTCCTTGGTGAGGCCGTCCCCATTGTCGTAAGTTGGGTTTTGGCCTGGTGATTCATGAGAGCATCGGCACATGTGGTAGTTTGCACAGCAGATCTTTGGTCAAAAGAACTTTCGTCTCTCTTTTATTTCCTTCTCAATATCACGGTACCTAGGGGATCTAGTCGTAACCTAACCAGATATTCTAGACGGATATATACAACTCGAGTGCACCCTGTCCAAACATCAAACGGGATTTTTACCTATGTAATCTCCATTCTTTTTTCCTGCATGTGTTGGAGATAGTTATGGAAGAAGCACAAACCAACGGATAAAGATAAGAGTATGCGGACTTTGGTGAGGAAAAACGCTCTGTTTGTTGGCATATTGTTTGTCGCTTAGAGTTTGTTAAGGAGTGGTATTTTCTTAATAATATTTTAAAGTATGACACCATTACACATTCACAGCTTCTAAAATTACAATAGTAAAGAAGATGACAACTTCAGAAACCAACCGTCACTATCCTGTCTCAACATATAACAATGTGCCAAATAAAAACAACTACTAGAAAAACAACAAAAGCACCAAAAGAAAGAAAAACATGAACAGTCAATCTTATTTATTAGTCTAGTCGTGTTCCCTCTCCCAAGGTCAGCCTAGAGGGCGTGCTGCAAGACTCCAACCCCAGATTCGTGCCGGGCCACCCCCTCCACCAAGCTGATGAGTCACAAGGCCATGCGGGCTGACGGTGGCTAGCGCGCCCTTCCTCCTTCCTCGCTGGTTTGTTTAGGGTGGGGCCTCTCCCCATCGGGTGGCAGGAGCTCTAGCTTAGAGGCCAGCGGCGCCCCAGGATCTCGGGTGTCATGCGGGCGGCCAAGTAGGCTACATGGGAGGCACGGCGGTCGTCTAGGGAAGCCTCACTCGCGGGTCATCGGCGCCAGCCTTTAATCGCCACGCCGGTGTCGCCGGCAGCACCTCCCTTGCGGAGCGCTTTTTATGGTGCCCATGGTGTTTTTCGGGCGGTGTTTCGTCGGTCGGCGGTAGGCTGGTAAAAGTAAGTAAGGTTCTGGATTCATCTTCTATGAGGTGCTAAGTGCCCAAGAAGCACATAATAAAATGGTTATTATCATATCTTTAATAGCTTATGATAAATGTTCACATCCCATGCTATGGAATTGTATTAACAGGAAACATTAATGCTTGTGTGTGTTTGTAAACATAAAATAGACCCTAGTAAGCATCTTATTAAACTAGCTTGTTGATTAATAGGATAATCATGGTTTCCTGATCATGGATATTTGGATGTTATTACATAATAAGGTCATACCATTGAAGAATGATGATGGACAATAATTCCATAGTAAGTTTATAGCATAGATCGCTTATTAAAGTTTGTTTGGTACAAAGCTTTTAAATAAGAAAGGTAACATAATTTATACCATGAAATCGTTAATCGCCATCACCGGATGGATGTTGATGACATCAAAAAAGCATTCAGAATTAGGTGAAGTTATAAAGGTGGTATTAGGGTATTCTGAAAGTATGTGTTGAAGCATATGATCAAGAGTGATTTGTCCATCCATATGATATACAGATATACTTGGCCCTCTGGAAACAGCATCCAATCAAGCTTGCGTTACGTGACCAGGTCACAAGGATGCCTACCATCTGAGTAAAGAGTAATTTATCTAGAACGAAAGTTGAATCTAGTATAGATATCGATGATCAAATCCCTGGATAAGTAAAGTATAGAGCCACAAAGGAATTGGTATCAGATAAATGGTTCATTCGATCAAGTCATCGTGAGAAATAGTGTGTGGTTTGGCAATGGATTTAGATCCCATTTAATGGTCATAACGGAGAGGTGTCTCTGATCATGGCGCAGTAGTTCACGAACTGGGAGACACAATTAAGGATCTGGCGTTACTTGAGAGTAGATATGTGAGTTGGAGACCGAACCTCCTGTTTGAGTCCCTGATTGACCTGTGACATTTAGGAGATCTCGGAATAATCCTGGAATAAATCCATATAAGAAAGTGGCTTTCCGTATCCAAATGTTTTTGTGTTGACCAGAAGTTTCTAGAATGTTCTAGGTCCACCACCCTGAGGGGCGTCACTTGGGATGTGGCATGCCTCTAAGGGGCTCCTGCCTCACCAAATCTGGAAGGGTCAATTCGCCAAGATTTGAAAAGGGTCAAACCCTAGTTTGAATAGTCAAACTTAGTTTCCAAAAAATCAAACGCCTAGCTTTTTGGTAAGAAGGGAAGTCTTGGTAGGCACTTCAAGCTCTTCCTTTGGAGGCCGAAAGAGAGGTGGATCAACTGGCTGGAACACCATGGCACGTCCCCACCTATATGGAGGGCTGGGTCACACCCCAAGGCACCCTTGTCCAAGGCACCCAAGGTTACTATAAACCCTAGCCCATTACCCCTCTCCTCCACCGCAGAGACCGCCTCCCGCTTAGCGGCCTCTGAAAAACTCTCCTCCTCCACCACCACCACACAATTATCGCTTTTGTTGGGATTCCAGAGATTCTACTACCTTCTCGCTCGCTGGAATAAGGGAGAGGAGTCTTCATCGGCAACTATACGTGATGATCATGAAGAGTCATTGAACGTGGCGCCTGCTGGATCGCTTACGATCTTGAGATCGCCAAGTGATCGACTACATCAACCAATGATAATACGATTCATTAAACGCTGATTCATTTAGGTTAAGGTTTCTAGCAAACTCATTGCACCGATCTCGAGATTGGATCTTGATTTTGTGTGTTCTGTGTAGAATTTTTTGTTTATATGCAACAAACCCTATAGGTTGGTGCAGGCACCTGATCGTGGGTACCCCACCGTTGTGGTGGTTGTAGTGGCTATTGTTCG
>CM042685.1:463159805-463202317 GCA_023614405.1 Avena insularis | reverse complement strand
GAGCTCTCTGCAGTCGACTGCATCCAGCCCGCCTACTGGCCCGGAGCTCCGTGTCTCATCCTCCTGTCTGGCCTGGTTGTCCTGCACACCAACAAGCTATACCTGTTGCTAGAGAACTAGAACCTCAAGTCGCTTTTGGACGGAATCCATTGACGGGTGTTGGAGCTGGAGATGTGTAGTGAGGTGAAAATGCAAATGACTAAGATGAAGTCTCGAAGGAGAGAAGGCGCCGCCGCGAACTGATTCCCCAAGATGTGTTCTTGAACCATCCATTTCACTTTGTCACAACAACACTGCATAGCACTGCATGTACTCCCTCCGTCCGCAAATAAGTGGACGTTTAGAAATTTTAAAACAAATTATTATAGGATAAAGTAGTAAGTGCAGGGAATGTGTTAGCGATATTCTCTCTCATCTTTAATTCTCCCACCTCCAATGAGGTAAATGATGTATAAAATGAAAAGACCATTTGCTAAATGTGTATTAGACTTGATTTATGTGAAGCAATGTTTCTTGCTTTAAATTGTATTGGGAAGGTAGAACTACACTCTTGTGTGCATAAAATTTGAACTTAAACGTACACTTACTTGTGGACAGAGGGAGTATATAGGACTAGATGTAGCGGTTTCTCGCATCTTCCTATTTCTATTAATATTTATGTTGCTTCACTTTTGCGAAGTATTCTCCTCTGTATCAGTTCTTTGATTAACGTGATCTGAGTGGAGATTACCTGTCTAATCTGTTCCTGCATCTTGTGAATAGATTACTACCTATTTCAGCTTCAGTTTTATAGCGTACTGACCATGTCTTGCAACCTGAATAAACAAATCCTTTTGGCATTGGCAGGGATTTTTTAGCTAGTACATTAATGTTCTTAAACTTGTTAGACGATTTTATTATTGATCCATATATATTTTGTGTCATACGACTGTAAAATTATGAATATACTTCTGAATTGTTGATTTTTTTTTAGTGAAGGCCATGCCAATTATTTATTTGCACCTAGCAGGCCGAGCTACTAATTTTAGATGTGGTTTGAACCTAAATAACCAATGGTTAACCATTTCTAACCTAGTAACCTAATGGTTAACCCATTTTACCTTTTACATAAAATAGTTAAATAGGTTAGAGTCCGAAAAGTAAACGGTTAACCAAATCCCATCGTTTATTCTTGACTCACTCTAGAGTTTTCTACTAGTTACAGTTAAGAGACATTTATGCTTTACATACATCTAGTAAGATATTTGTTAGACTTGTATAACTAATACCCAGGTAATGCTAATAAGGATAACATTTATGCTTTACATACATCTAGTAAGATATTTGTTAGACTTGTATAACTAATACCCAGGTAATGCTAATAAGGATACACACTACGTGAATATGATTTAATTATTATTTATATAATTTTCTTAAGATTTAGATTAAACCTAGTACAACAAAATGCTCCAACTCTAAAATTTGAGGAAAATCTGATTTTGAAAGGGAGTTTTTCTCGAGGAATAATGCATTGTAGATACATAAGTTTGAATTATCTAGAAATTCTTATATATTAACACAACTATGTGGTGAGTATTTTAAAACATGGTAAAAGAATTCACTTAAGATTATTTGATAATCGGTGAACAAGTAAAAAATGATTGATATTTGGCGACATGATAAGTTGTTGGCAAGTAAAAATATTTGGTATAAAAGCGTGAATCAACCCTAGAATGGCGCCATGCCCTCCTCTTGCCGTCCTCCTCCACCGTTGTCAGGTGAAGCCCGCGTGGTGTAGGTGGCGACGAGATCTCCCTTACCCCCACACACGTGCTTCCTTGCGAGGTGGAAGCGCTAGCGGCAGTGTGACTTGACGATGTCGGCTTTGTTAGGCAACATAGCAACGTCCACTGGTCGGCGCGGTGATGCTCCAAGCGACGATGCGATAGTCATTTATAGGTGTGTGCAGGAAAAGTGAGAGTCCCTCGCAAGGAAGATCGAGCCAGGCATGACTATGGTGTATTAGTATGAGTAGCGACGAGGTGGCTTGTCCTAGGAGGTGATGTGTCGGATGTTGGGAGCATCAGTGCTCTCTAAGCATTCATGTATGTCTGCTCCACATTTGGGGTAGAAGGGCCAAGATCTGGTGGTATTTACCGTTGTTGTGTAGGGACATGAATGCCAGGACAACATCCTCGGGTGAAGAGGCTACGTGTCTCGCTCCACGGCGTGCAACATTGTGTTTGGAGGCTGGGCGACGTCTAGTGACTACACTCTAGGGTGTTGTCGTGGAAACTGAAGTATCTATTGGTTGTAGTTTTAAGTATGTTGGATCTTTGCATGAAGCCTCTTCGGCTCCAACATGGGATAACCTATCTTTTGCACAAGACATTGTTCTTCTTGTTATCGTTTCTCGTTGTCCGCTAGAGGGCACGTAGAGAGAGAGAGAGGAAGTGACCCTCTCCAGCAACAACTTGACGTGTTCGGCACAACGATGTCTGATGGTCTTCTCATTAGGAACGGCGCCGTTCCTTTTGGTAGTTTAGGTTGCTTAGTGTTAGAGTGTGGCTACTCCATTTTTCTTGCTCGACTTCTTGTCGCATGTGAAATGGTTTCCAATTCACCTTGTACAGGTTATATGTTTTATTTATAAACCGGGAAAAAAACTGTTTCCAGAGATATCTCTATGACATCTCGGAACTTACAACATTAATTGGCTGATATGTTTTTTTCACAAGTTTGTGTCCATGTTCAAAATAAAATAAAAAGGAAAAACGAATGCAAGACAAAGAGGAGGTCGTTTTCGGATACTTGTCTGATTCGAACCGACCCAGCCTTGTCTAGAAGAACAACGAATGTGAGACAAAGAGTCGGTCCGTTTCGGATTCGTGTTGGATTCGAACCGACCCAACCCAACCCTAGATAAAGGAAGAGAAGCAGAGAAGGTGAGACAGAGATCGAGAGATCAATTAACACAGACTGAAAAATTAAGAAGACATGCCGCTGGCGATGATGGTCTTCCTGGATACGGTCACCCGCGCAGCTCCAATTGGATTCAGCTGGACCAACGAGACCACGGCGGACGACGCCACCAAAGAAGGCGAGGCCATCCAGGCCAGCTTCTTCTTTGCTGACCTGCCCCACTTCTCCTACTGTGCGCCCGATGTCCCAACTGTTACAATTGCAACAAGTAAATAACGAAGAACGAAAACAAAATCGCAGCAAGGGGACACAGATTTAACGTGAAAAAACCTCTCCAACAAAGAGATAAAAAAACCACGGACGCCAGCTAGCAAAACTTCACTATATCGAGGAGTGTTTACAAACGCCGGAGATTTCACAGATGCAACTCATCCCAACCGGCGGCTTACAAGGGGTTTATATATCGGTGGAAACCTAGGTCTTCGACGATCCGTACCGTACTCGGCCCAAGCCTCCGGCGACGGGCCTCGCTCCACTCGTCAGAAGTTGGCATATACTTTGTAGAATTTGGATCAACATATAACAAACTTCACCTTGAGACAAATTCCTCCTTATAGCATCAACAACAACCATCTCTCTGAACAAACAAAGCAAATACTTTCGGCGCCAATAGCCACTTGGGCTAATCAGTTAAACCAACTAAGTTCGAGCAAAGCTCAAACTTAGCAACATGAACAGGTTTAGTCATTATATTAGCAGTATTATCATGAGTGCTGATCTTGCATACCTTTAATTTACCTTGAGCAACAATGTCTCTAACAAAATGGTACTTGACGTCAATGTGCTTAGTTCTCTCATGGAACATCTGATCTTTGTAAGGTATATGGCACTTTGACTGTCACAAAACAAAGTAATGCAAGAATCATCTCCACAAAGCTCAGCAAACAAATCTTTCAACCAAACAGATCCTTTGCAAGCTTCAACAATAGCCATGTATTCAGCTTTAGTAGTAGATTATGCAACAACAGCCTGCAATGTAGCCTTCCAGCTAACAGCACAACCACCAACATTAAACACATAACATGTGAGGGATCTTCTCTTATCCAAATCGGCAGCAAAATCTGAATCCACATAGCCAACGAGTCCCTCACCGGTCCTGCCAAACTTCAAACAAGCATTGGAAGTGCCAAGAAGGTACTTGAAAACCCACTGAATAGCCTTCCAATGTTCTTTACCAGGATTAGCCATGTATCTACTTATCAAACTCATAGAATATGATAAATCAGGACGAGAACAATCCATGGCATACATCAAAGAAGAAACATCACTAGAATATGGCACCTTTGACATGTACTCAAACTCTTCATCAGTAGTAGGACATTGAGAAACTGACAATTTAAAATGAAGAGCAATAGGAGTACTAACTAACTTGGCACCATCACAATGAAGAACTTTCTTAATGTAACTTTGCTGACTAAGAAATAACAAACCAGATTTTCTATCTCGGGTAATCTCCATACCTAAGATCTTCTTAGCAGCACCAAGATCCTTCATCTCAAATTCACTACTTAGGTGTGCCTTCAAAGTAGTGATTTCTTTCATGCCCTTGGTAGCAATTAACATATCATCAACATATAGCAGCAAGTATATAGGTGACCCATCAACAAACTTGATATAAAGACAACTATCATATTTAGACCTCTCAAAACCATGTGATATCATAAATGAATCAAAACTTTTATACCACTGTCTTGGAGATTGCTTTAAGCCATAAAGAGACTTCTTTAATTTGCACACAAAATCCTCTTTACCAGGCACTATGAATCCTTCTGGTTGGTCCATGTATATTTCCTCATCAAGCTCTCCATGCAGAAAAGCAGTCTTAACATCTAACTGCTCAAGCTCAAGATCACACATAGCCACAATACTAAAGAAAGTGTGAATGGAACTATGCTTTACAACTGGGGAGGACACATCATTGTAATCAATACCTGGAATCTGGCTGAACCCTTTTGCTACTAACCTTGCCTTGTACCTTGAAGGCTCTTTGGGAGACAAACCTTCATTTTTCTTGAAGATCCACTTGCAGCGGACCGCCTTCTTTTGTTTGGGCAAGGGCACAACATCCCATGTGCCATTTTTCTCAAGCGGCTGCATATCTTCTTGCATAGAAGAAATCCACTTCTCGCGGTCAACGAATGCAATGGCTTCATTGTATGTAGCAGGTTCAGAATCGTTCTCCACCTGTTTAGCACAACTCAAAGCATAATGAACAAGATTACACTCTTCAATTAAACAAGGACGAGGACCACAGTTACGCCTCGGTCTATCAGCGGCAATGGACTCATGTGGCTGCTGCAAAACAGTAGGTGAGTGCTGAACAACAATATCATCAATGTTTTCCTCATGTGTATCTTCAATGATAGCATCAATAGTTTTCTGCAGGTTCTCCACCTGCACACTAACTCCCTCCTCTCCAACAGCAACATGAGAGGTATCTGATGGCAAGCTATCATGATACATAACGGACTCATTGAAAACAACATTTCTACTTAGCAAAATCTTTTTAGTTTCAGGATTCCATAGTTTATATGCCTTAACTCCTAAGCCATAACCAAGGAATATGCACTTAACAGCCCTAGGCTCTAACTTTCCATTATCAACGTGAGCATATGCAGTGCAGCCAAAAACTCTCAACTGTAAATAATCAGCAGGGGAACCTGACCATACCTCAATGGGAGTTTTCTTCTCAAGTGGAATAGAAGGTGACCTGTTGATGAGGTAACACGCTATGTTGGCTGCTTCAGCCCAGAAACGCCTATGCATACCTGCATTAGACAACATACAACGAGCTCTCGAGATGATGGTCATGTTCATGTGCTCAGCCACGCAATTCTGCTGAGGAGTATATGGGATGGTGTGATGCCTGATCATGCCATCGTTACTGCAAAACTCCTCAAACTCATTAGAACAGAGTTCCATACCCTTGTCAGTACGTAGTACCTTTACCTTCTTCTCAGTTTGCCACACCATTGAGTTCGGTATAACCATGCCAGGGCGGGCAGACAAAGCATGCAGTGCCAACTTGCTACTAGGTCAGGGAGCTAGCTGACCGATACGGATTCTCTATCGATTGACGGAGCTCTCTCTCGAATTTGCGTAGTTGATGTCCGAAATCACTAATATACTGATCCCTTAAATTCTTCTCTTGGAACCTCTATCTTATAGAGGGAAAGTATGTTACGTTTGCTCGTGCATTCCTAGATACTTTTCGTTCAGCGACTCATTATGGACATTTAGAATTCCCATGATTTCCTCACGTACATTATTCTGGAAACCCTTAGCAAAAAGAATTGAGGACTTGTCCAGATTTACCCGATGTCCCGAGGCACGGTAGTAAACTTGCAACACATCCTTTACCTCCTGAGCACTCTCCCTATTCGCCCTAAAAAATAGCGGGCTGTCATCTGCAAAGAGAAGGTGGTTCACCGACGGAGGTGCCAGCATACCCCAGGTTGGGATGGGTAGGCCCACCACTTCACTTTCACTTAGGCCCGAGCCAAGTCAGTGGGGGGACCTGAGGGCTCCTTCCCCCAAAACAAATCAGACGTGGGAGTTTCCCTTCATATGGCTCGAATCATTCTCAGATGCCCCGAGAGGCATCTTTCCTTATGATCCGGTGGTTCACACGCGCGCAAACGAGCACCGGCCGCAACAGCAAAGAACTATGACCAATAGAGTCAGATACAGAGCGTCATACTTCTTTATCTTGCTTTTATACAAAAGCATTTCTAGTTTGTTGTCACCAACGACGCCCCTATAGCCATTGCAAACCATAATAAGTGAATTCCAAAAGTAGAACGAGAACTTCTTAGAGAGATCATTCTAGACGTGTATTACAGGCCAATCCTACTCCACTAGTACCAATAGGCGGCATAGGGGAAAAAGCACAACACCTAGGAATAGGAATCAACAACACAAAAACTAGATTCGAAATTACCCAGCAAGAAAACGTATGCGCGTGGGCGCAACAGATTTGGCTCCCGTGCGCTCATCCCTTGCTTGTTCTTTCGGACTAGCACTCTTTCCCTCTCTTTGAAGTAGATTTCTCAGCTCCACGAGTCAAACGAAATAAGGCGAAAGGCCCACTACTTCTTCATTCATGGCTTATTGATTTGATTGATCCCCCTTTCGTATTCATTCGACCTGAGGTGAGGTTGGAACAAGAGTTTTCATAAAAAGAATGGTTCTTTTATGCCATTATGAACGTGAAAGCCTCTTGTGGATTCCTCCAACTCTATGAATGAAGGGGGGAGTATAAGGAAGGCCGATTTTCTTTCTATATGAAGATGAAAAAAGGATCAGGGTCAAACATTTCTTACTTTTGTTGAGTATGACTGAATGAGGAAGAGCTCCTTATGTGGTATCACTTTACCACCATCTGAAATGCGCGAAACTCCGATTTTCAACCATAACTTTCCACTTCTTAAAAGCATCAAAAACATCAGATTTATGCTTCAGAAAATAAGGCCACATTTTTCTTGAGTAGTCATCAATAATAGTAAGCATGTAATTAGCATCACCAATAGAAGTCTTACGGGACGGACCCCATACATCAGAATGCACATAATCTAATATGCCTTTGGTGGTATGAACGAAAGCATTGAATTTAACTCTTTTATGCTTACCAAAATGCAGTGCTCACAGAACTCAAACTTATTCAAGTTGCAACCATCAATTAGCTCTCTCTTTACCAACTCTGTCATGCCTTGTTCGCTCATATTCCCAAGACGCATATGCCACATATGTGTTTTACCACAATCATCAGAATCATTAGAAGTAACAGCAGCAGCAATACCAGACAAAGTGCTACCTCTAAGAACATATAATTTAGCAGAATTCACATCACCTATCATGTGAATAAGAGAACCTTTTGATACCTTCAGAACTCTATTCCCTTTGGCATACTTGTATCCTTAACGTCCATGGTACTCAGGGAGATCAATTTTCTGGCCATGCTTGGTATGTGCTTCACCTTACTCAATGTGCGTGTCACGCCATCATGTGTCCTGATCTTAATAGATCCAACACCAATAATATGACATGGGTTGTCATTCCCCACATGCACAAAATCTTCAGTCTGCACAGACTCATATAAACTGAACTAATTTTTATTACAACAAATATGAAACGAACATGCAGTATCAAGTATCCATTCATCATCACGAGAAGCACAAGCAGCAAAAACAGCTAAGCATTCACCATTAGAACTATCAGAAACAACAGCAGCCTTACCAGTACCGTCAGACTTATCTTTCGGTTGGTAAGTTCCGTTCCTTTTCTCCTTATTCTGCAACTTTCAACAATCATTAATAACGTGATTAGATTTCTTACAATACCTACAGAATTTATTCTTTTCCTTGGACTTTGAACGACCTCTGCCATCCTTGCTCTTATCTCTATTGCCATAGTTGTTGTTCCTCTGCTCGGTTCTACCACGAACCTGCAGAGCCTCGGCCTTGGATGACGTCTCATCTGATCCTACCATAGTTTTCATCTTTTCCCTCTATTTGAGGGCGTCATGTACTTCATCAAGGGTTAGTTCATCATGGCTCAACAATATTGTATCACGAAAATGTGTATAGGAACTAGGCAACGAGCATGAGAGTAGAAGAGCTAAATCCCCATCATCATATTTTACCTCCATAGACTGCAAGTCTGAAACAATCTCTTTAAAAAGAGATATATGATTCATTACCGATCCACCTTCTTGCAGCCTATGCGAGAACAACTTCATCTTCATGTTCATCTTACTGGTTAGATCCTTTGACACACAGATCGTTTCCAGTTTTTCCTGCAAAATATTATTGGACATATGAAGTTGAATCAAAGACAAAGCCTTACGGTCCTTTCGCTTCTCTTCAGCGGACTAGGTCTTAGCATCCTTTGCACCGAATCCATCCAGCGCTTCATCCAGCTCAGAAGTTTGGGCGAGAATCGTCCGCATCTTCACCTGCCATAAGGAGAATCTTGTGGTGTAGCCCAGTTGTGTTAGGTCGAACTTCAATGACGACATGTCGCAAACCCTAGATTAGAACCTGGAGCTCTGATACCACTTGTTACAATTGCGACAAGTAAATAACGAAGAACGAAAACAAAATCACAGCAAGGGGACACAGATTTAACATGAAAAAACCTCTCCAACAAAGAGAGGAAAAAACCACGGACGCCAGTCAGCGAAACTTCACTATATCGAGGAGTATTTACAAATGCCGAGGATTTCACAGATACAACTCATCCCAACCGGCGGCTTACAAGGGGTTTATATATCGGTGGAAACCTAGGTTTTCGACGATCCGTACCGTACTCGGCCCAAACCTCTGGCGATGGGCCTCGCTACACTCGTCAGAAGTTGGCCTATACTTTGTAGAATTTGGATCAACATATAACACCAACCTCGACGGCGACCCCTTCCCCACCGCCCCGACCATCGTCTTCTCCGCCGGCCACCTCGCCATCCTCCGCGTCAATCTCGCCCCTTGCCACCGCACACCAGAGTACTTATTGTACACAGTCGACGCGCCGGGCCGCCGGCCGAACCTACAGATGATCCCGGACATCCATGGAGAGAACACCTCTCCAGACTATGTTGCCGTCTCGCCCCGGGGCGACGACTCCTTCGTCCTCGCTGTCGTCGTGCCGTTGTCGTGGTGGCGCTACGAGCTCCACGTGTTCGTGCCCGAGCGGCGCGCTTGGACCAGGCACCCGTTGGCGTATTGGCAGGAGATCTTTGGAAGAGGAACCACCGCCGAGAAGTACATGCAGACGAGCCACCCGACGCTGCAGGCTAACCTCGGCGGCGAGCTGCATGCATGGGTGAGTTAGTTAGTTTGTTAGTGGAGAAGGTCGCGTGAGTGGCGCAAGACCAGACCAGGACATTTACTGCAGTTAGTGGCCTTCCGATTAGTGCGTGCATGCATAGTGGCCAGAGTTTGGTGCTCGGCAGTGTGTGTGTGGCTGCCTATATAAGGTTATGTTTATTAGCTGTGTAGGAGTGAGCTAGGAGAAAACAATGTAGTCTCTGGTGGCCATGGTAGTTGCCGGGCTGTCGCCACCGTTGCGAGTCCTTGTACGTATGTGCGTGAGCTAGTGAATAAAGGCCAAGATACAGGCGTTTGGGCGCTGCGGTGTTCGTCACGGGTAAATCTACCTTATCTCTATTGTTGTTGCTATGTGTGTCTAGAGGTAGGGGTGGAATCGAGCCGAGCCGAGCCGACTCGAGGCTCGGCTCGATCAGGCTCGTTAAAACTCGAGCCAAACCTGGATCGGCTCGGTGCTATAAATTGTATGCAAAACAGGCTCGTGGCTCGGCGGGTGGGCTCGAGGCTCGGCTCGTACGGCTCGCGAGCCGGTCGCCAGAGCCCCAACAGCCAACACCTCCGTGTTCCTATCGATCCCCTTCTGTTCTAATTACTAGTCATGTTCTCTCTCCTCGATAGGGCCGCCGGCCGCCACCAGCTTTCGTCACCGACGCCGGCTACCACCACCGAAGCTGGCCGCCACCAATCCGCTCCCACCTGCTCTTTCCAGTCCACTAAGATTTGTATGGCTATGATTAGCGCCGGGCTGCTGGCCCTCCGCCGTCCGTGTGCAGCAGGCAGCAGGGTGTTCGCATTCTTCTCTTCGTCTCTTCCCCACAGCTGCCCCGCGTCCGCATGGTCTGCTCTGCTCTGCTCTGCTAGGTTCGAACGAAGTGTACTACTGAATCGCATCTTAATTTTCTGGCTGGCCTGTAGTAGTCGAGCTCTCGTACCCAGGTTAAGAACTAGTCACGTTTTGTTTGGGAAAAATTCGCGATGGTGGAGGTAATCCAAACACGTTGCTAGCAATTGATCCAATTATTTTATTTGGATAAATTTTACTTTTACGATTCTACTACTCCTAAGAAAATGTACTTATTTGTGTTAGACTAGACAATGTTGAGTCGGTTTTGATCTGTTAAGAGTTTGTTTTAGAGTCGGTTTAAGTAATCTTGGCCGACAAGTTTTGTAACTCTATATATACTCTGTACCTCTCAAGCAATATTATTACGCAAGTCAATCAAATTTATATGGTATCAGACAATTAGATCCTAGGGCATGGCGCCGCCACCGACGCCGCCCCCTCCTCCCCCTCCCGACTACTTCACCAAAAAGGCCATCGCCGCCGCTGCTTCCCTGGGTGACGCCGGCCAAACCTCCAACACCTCCCTTGCTCTACCCTCTCCTACCCTCCCAACTATCCACTATGCCGATACAATCTCAGATGTTAGCCCCTTTATTCCAATCACTTTAGATCTACCAAAGCATAACTACTACCATTGGCGTCATCTCTTCGAGGTTCATCTCGGTCGGTGCAATCTTCTCGACCACGTCGCCGACCATGCCGTTCCCCGGCCTACCGATCCTCGCTGGGCCAAGGACGACCTCGCCATCATCCAATGGATCTACCGGTAGTGTCCACCGAGATCTTCAATCTGCGTGTTTCGCGCCACCAGTAGCGCCTCCTGGCGCCCTCCGACAGTTTCTTCCAAGACAACATCGACGCCCGTCAACACCCTCCACACGGAGCTCCGCAACACCGCCCAAGGTGACTCTCCGTCGCTTCATCAAAAAGCTCAAGACGATCGCCGATGAACTCCAAGAGTTTCTACCCTTGCCGACGCATCACAACCGATTAACATCCTCCTCGTCGGGCTCGGTGACCGCTCAAAAGCAGGCCTCCTTTATTCCCATGATGCGGCCCGTCCTACCTTCGCCGAGGTCGATCTATGCTTCAATGACCGTGCCCTCAGAATAAAGAGGCGCCATCAAGCTTTCGCCGCGATCCGGCGACCTCCTCCCGCTGCTCCCGCTCTGCGCCTCCTCGTCACCGGTGCAGCCACCTCCGGTGGCGCCTAGTCCGAACTACAGGGCAAAACCCTACCTTCCGCCTCGACCACCCACGGCTCCTCCCGACGCGACGCCTCCAAGACCTCCTCGCTGCGTCTCCTAGCTGGCGCCCGATGCACGACCCATGGACAGGGCTTGTCCAGGCATGGCCCATGCCCTGGATCGCGCACTCTCAGATTGGTGCTCCCCCGGCGTACTCCGGCGCCTGGACGCCGGGCATGCGCCACACGCCGGCTCTCCGGGCCTCCTCGGCACTCGCCCTCCGCACCAAGCCTATAAGTCACACTTGAAGTTACAGATTTAGAAGGAATTGTTTTTGGAGTATTACAAAAACCTATGGGTCACACTTGACGTTACATATTTTGAAGGAAATTTTCTTTAACTTCATATATTTATAGAACTTAGAGTTCACATGTGTTGAACTTCATGTTAAGAGTTGCCTTTAGATCGGGTAGAGCTCATGTTCTATTTGTTGAAGTAAGTGTATATGTTTGTGATAAATGGCACTCACTGTTGAACTAAGCGCATGTATTTGTTTTGTGAATATGTGATGGATGCCGACGGGACTTGTTTGACCATGTAATGGATTTATTCGTTCTCAATTATTGTTTATAACTCTGAATTTGCACACTTTTATCAAAATTCATGTTGAATCTACTAATTTTACCGAGCCTTCGAGCCGGCTTGCGAGCTTCATCGAGCTGGCTTGTCGAGCCTCAAGCCTGAATAACTAGGTTTAGGCTTGGCTTGTCCAACCTTCGAGCCGCGTCAAGCCCGAGCCAAGCCTCAAGTATCGAGCTCTGTGTCCACCCCTATCCAGAGGTAGAAGAACTGCGTTGCGAGATGCAACGCCAACATTGTCTACCTCCGGGCTATGCTCGTCAAGGGCAAGGGAGACTGGAACGACTATCTCGTCGGCATGGACATGCGTCGCAAGTCCATGGCAGGCATCACGCTGGTTTCCGACAAAGGGTCGCCGGCTCGCGCTCCTCTACCTATGTTCTATCTTCGCTGTCCAAATGTCTCTGAAATACTTCTCCACTTGTAGAAACAACAGGATGCGCCATGATGTAGTCTACACGTGCAGATGATCGTCGTGTGATGGTTGTCATGTAGACTGCATGGCCATATCAATTACCAAAGGTCAGCAATTAGTTGTCAATATCACCGTTTAAAAAGTTTGCCATGCCCAAAATCCGACGAATTTGATGTCATTCATTTGAGCTCATCGGAGGAGAAAATCTGAAGGACGAGAACCCGGCTGCATTAACCTGGCTTTGATAAATGTTTTCAGGAGCCAACGCACGAAAACTAGATTCTCCAGCACATATGGCGCCCACCCCATATTTGGTCCGTCAATACCAGTGCCAAAATTTTAGGAAAAATATGCAAATCTAAAAAACTTTGTAAACACAGCTGCAGAACCTTAATAATAAATCTGAAGAACTAGTGGGAATGGTGTACGGGCTTTTTCAAAAAAAGGAGTCGCCAATCTTGAAGCATGGGGACGGTCTAGATATGCATGGGCTGGGTGCCAATCCGGTTTAGCCAACCCGTGGGTATCTATTTGCTACTATCTAGCATTTTTAAAACTAAGTGCGACGCTTTTTGTTTAGGATTTCCTTGATGTTATTATCGGATTTTTGACGGCTTGCTAAAAGCTCCTAAAATTAGAAAACTATCAGAATTGAGCATTCTCGCGCATCTCTCAAGGTCGTGGTAGGCATCACACAGGTTTCTGACAAAGAGTTGCCATCTCGCGCGCCGACCTATGTTTCTTTGTCCAAATGCGTCTGAAATACTTGGTAGAAATCATTTAGTAGTTTGCTTATATTTATTATTGTTAGTATAATCATGCTTTATCAGTTATTTATTCGGTTAAATCATTTTGTTCATATTTTCAACATACACAATATAATACGAGTACCTATTGAGACTACAATTTTTTCACTAGACTAAACAACATCATCTCCATCATCATAATACCGTCCTAGACAACACAAAACAACTATCATCGATACCCATTTAAGCTACATTGTGCACGTGGATCGAAGATTCTCCGCACCTAGTCAGCAACCATGGACGAGGTGAGCCACCCCAAGAAACAACAGCATGATAATTTTCACGCTCGGCGGCTTTATAAAATCCAACTCGTGTTAATATAGTACAATGTTTTTTGAGCAGGAATATAGTACAATGTTTGCATGTTTGGTCTTCTACATTCATCTTTCTCTTCATCAATTATTGTGTCACATTAGATTTTTGCGTATATGCACGAGTCTAGCTATGATACTTCACTATGGCTAGTCTTAAGTGAAATTTTTCTATTTTTTCGATAAGGAAAATATTGTACTTAAAGAGTTTTAAGCATTACACCTGGCCTATGCATAACTATGAAGCACACAACCAACACAAGTCCAAAGTCACATCATAATAGAAAAGGCGAATTACATATCAGAATGACAAATTACAAAATGCCTAAGGTGGTGGAGGGCCGGTTCGAAGATTATATTGTCATCCATGTCTGGTAAAAAAGTCCCTCGATGTGTTCTCTAGTCATGTGCATACCTTCGTAAATAGGTAGCAAAATGCCACACGATATAGAGACGACCATATAAACAAATTGTACATGTACATGATAGATAACGAGGAAAAGAGAAGAATTTTCTACGTAGTCATGGCGACCAAATAATGGCAATCGCTCGCACCCTAAGAGAATTCTACACTTATCACATATACCATATAGCCAATTCCTAAAAATATTGGCAACACTACGTGGTAGATACAAGCCTAAAATTGTTTGGATGTCGGATCATATAGAGCGAGAAAAATTGAAAAATAAAAACTTAATTGTCTCATCATGATGACAAAAAACACACGTCAATATTCCAACTAAAAAAGAAAAATAATCGTTATTGTCCAGACAATCTCGTGAAATTCATACCTTTTTATTGGTTATGGGAACGTTCTACAAATGATGGTTGCATGGCTAAACCAATTAAAAAATTGATTGAATTCTAAAAACTATTATGAACCATCAAGGATAGACATAGATTAATCAACAAAAAGGGAGAAAAGTGTAATGCTAGCGAGAGACGTGGAGTAAATATGCGGACAAATTACTTAGGCGCACATTAGAATTTTGTACTTGTTACAACTAAGGAAGACAATTATAACCTACATACACCTTTTTTTTACTAAAGACATGTACTATTACTCATAAATATCAGGAATTACAAAGAGGTTGGAGGGTTTTAGCTAGACCCACTATTTTGGTTACACCATTATTTGTGTAATTGGTGTTCTCTTGATTTAATATAAGCAAAATATAATATCAAAAGAAACCATTATTAATATTTTTGATAGATTGTGTGCTATAAAGATCTCTAGCATGATATATAAATATTAAACAAGAACAATACACATACACACAAATATATATCTATAATTGTGTAATCTATGCAATTGCAAAATGATAATTCAATAAAAGCTTTTGTTCGAACATTCATTTTAATTTTATCAGTACATCATAATTTTTCAATTGTATATAATAGAATAATATAGAAAAAACTACTATAATTAATATTTAGCAACATTATTATATGGTTAACTATGCAAACTGATGTTAAATTACACGTCAATGTGGTTTGATAAAAATTAAGTTAGCTGTAAGTACACAAGTTTAGTATAAATTGTTAGCCTAGACCCCGCAATACTTTTGCCGGGACCTAACACTGCCGATTATTTCCTACCGTTGACAACGAAGACCTTCCTTCCGATGCGACACGAGTACTTCCTGCCCCTTGTATGTTCAACAAACGGAGCTCATGCTAGCCGATCAATGCTTTTGATTAGCTAGTACTAATTCCGTATACGCATGTGAAAAAGAATTGATGGCCAAAGGACCGTGCCATGGACGCGGCTATTCTAAAGCATATTGTATATATATATATATATATATATATATATATATATATATATATATATATATATTGTGTCACTGTTTGCATCGTATCAAAATTAGCCATTCCTTAGATTAGCCACCCGCCTAGGGAGTTTATAAAATAAAATATATGGCTAAGTCCATCTTCTATACAGAGATATATCATGAGAACTGTAATATGATTCGTGATCTCGCAACGAATCTCTTGATCTAAAAAAAGTTTCATGTCATCAGTTCACCAACTTTCTTGACCTTCTGGCACTTGTATCTACCTTAAAATCCCGCAACAGATATTTTTAGCGTTGCCAAGTCTGTATTGTTGTATCAATTGTTGTATCAGTGGTGTTGTACGAGTTACATGACGAGTCACGACCAGTGTTCTGGTTTGTTTTGACGGTGCCACCGGCACCCGGGACCTAGTGCTCAACTGGCATATCCGAAGAACCATATATCTTTATCTTTAGTTTTTATTTTAGTTGTACGAAGTAACACTTCTATGTTTACAGGACCCAGTTATGCTTATTTTTGTAAGACCATGCTTTGCTTACTTGCGCAAAAACAAGTTAAGGGTCTATCTGTGTAAGACTAAGTTAGGCCTATCTGTTTAATATTAAGCAAAGACTATAGCTTGGTCACTAATGTGACCATCTTTTCTTTTCATGCGCCTAACAGCAGAATTACAGCATAGAACAGACAAAGACTAATACGTATACTAGACATTTTGCTCAAAACATGACAACAACCACTTCAAGTTAATCGCAGTTTCAAGATTACTATCCAAGAAAAACAATGCGTCATCAGCATAAAAAATGGAAGCTAGCCATAAGATTAAGTTACACTGGTGGAAGTCCAGGGCCACAACTGGCTCTAGTCCCGGTTTTGGGCCCGGGACTGCGAAAACGGGACTAGACCCCCCCTCTAGTCCCGGCTAGCTACGGCCCGCGACTGATAACAGCCACGTGGTTGTTTCAGCGCCGCGGGGGGTGAAAACCCTCTAGTCCCGGGACGTAACACCACCCGGGAGTATAAGGCTTCCTGTCGCGGTAGAGAATTGTGTGTTTCTCTGCCGCGGCAGAGATTGTGTTTTTTTTTTGCCATTCCATTCCTTTTTCGTTTTGTGTTTCACTATAATTTCAAACATATATTTAAGTACACATATTCTACGCTACTACATACACAGTACACGTTGATGCATCTATATAATTAATCGATCCCTTGCAAGCATACATTGATGATATATATATATCAAAAGGAAGAAATGTTTTGAAATTACATGGTCATTGATGAATATATATATCATATCAACTACATGGAGATCATTAAGGCAAATCGAGTTCCATATCATCCGCATAATGCTCTTCATGTACATCAAGGACTTTCTTCGTCATAAATCCCACCATCTCCTCTTGAATTGCTCTTATGCGCTGATCTCGCTCTAGTTTCTCCCGCAAACCATAAAATATAATGTGAGTCAACTTTCCGCTCACAGGTCAACTCGCGGATGTACTCGCAGACATGGTATCCACATAAATGAGTCCCGGTGGCTGCTGTAAACTCTTCACCATTTTATAAGTTAGCTCCTCTTTGAATGGACCTGGTAGTTTCTGTCTGAACCGTGTCCAACACCTGCTCCGGAAAGAAAATGAACAAAGGAGTTATTAGTTACTTGATATCAGGAAATGAATGAAAGAGGCCGATATAATGCGATAATGATTGAAATTACTTATGGAGCATTGCTTTTATGTCGCTCCACTGCTCTTGGTCCCAACTTATTGAGTCGTGGACTTCAACTAGGGACTTGTCAACTTGAATGTTTAGCAAGATCCAGTGGAATCTGCGGACGTTTACATAAGTATACATGCATAGCTCATCGAGTAAGCAAAAATAAAATATGTACAAGATAGAAACACTCACTTGAAGTTGTAAGAAAATAGTATTTCCTTAACAAAATTATTCTCGGTTAAGAACCTGCACAGGTCTTTCTCCACGTCCTTGGGGTGATTCTTTAACGTATATTCATTAACGATATATGGGTCAATGAACCTAATGTCATATCTTCTAGCTCTTTTGCATTCAAGCATATTCATTCTGCAGAATATAATATCGATCATACAAAAGGATATATAGTTAGGACAATATAATAAATGCAATGAACAAGCTGAGCAACAAACTTAATTATAGAAATAAATCACTTATAGACCAATGATAGATTTGTCGAGGGCGCGCTGGTTGTATAACTGAAACAGTTCGGTCATTTGAACCTGTATCGAGTATGGTTTGAAGTGATGCTCCTTTCTAATATCCACCGGAAACCAATCTTTCTGATGCTTTTTTCTGCTTGCGACATGTACCATTCGTGCAGATTTCGCATATGTGTGGATAGACGCGCGAGCTCCTCATTACTGACTAGAGGGTCCCCTTGGACATACTTCCGTACTATCTGACCCATTGGCGTATCTTCACAACCTAAATATTGACCAAGAGACATATTTGCTTCGGTAGCAAGTGCTTTGGCCTGCGATACAGTGATGCCCATTAGTGCAGCATTAGTACGGGCTCTGGGGTCCATTATTTGCATGTCCATATCCATTTCAGCTCTGAAGGCCTTGTCGAGGTCTGGAATGACTTTGAGCGGGACGACCGATTGATTCTTCCGTGCTCCGAGCTGGGAAACTTGCTTCCCGCTTTTTGCAGTTGTGCTTTTTTTATTCTGTGCTTGCTTAATAATCTCCCGGTCATAGTCTGATTCCAGATTCATCAATATCTGGGATGGTTGCTCAAGAAAGGACTTAGCCCACTTTTTGGTTTTTTCATCATATACCGGCTTTGTCTCAGGCTTTTTGGGTGTAAAATGCGCCTTAACTTGGGAAGCCACATCCGCGTTAGTTTCCTCATCGGTCTTGTCATAAGGTCTCTTTGGAAGAGCCGACGGGATGTCGACTATCTTTGTTGTTTGACCTTTCTTCGATGTGGGGCGCGGGGGAGCGTCGAACTTCCGTTTCTTCGACGAGGTAGTAGTATTGCACGGAGGCGGAGGCGGAGATCGAATATTGCGCGAAGGTGGAGATCGAGTTGATGTACTCCTGCTGCGGCGATCGTCAGCGGGGCGGGGTGGACTTGGAGGTTGACGATAATCGGGTTGGGGTGGACTTGGAGGTTGACGATATTCGATGCAGGGTGGACTTGGATTCCTCGGAGTCGGTGGCCTTGGCGCTGAGCCTGGAAACTTGATGTACTTCTTCTTCCATAGAATGATGTTGCGCTTGACATCTCCTAGTTTCGTAAGGCCTTCAGGCGTAGCGATTTCAATCTCTACGTCCGCAAAATCCTCCACTATGTCATCCATCGTGACACGAGCATAGCCTGGTGGAATCGGAAGTGAATGGTGGAGTGCTCCAGGTAGACAAGGTAAAGCAGTGCCGATCGCTACCTTGAAGGACAGGTTGTTCATTGGCTGATGTAGCTCACATTGTGCCATCTCTCTGACATCATCCACGGGGTAGCGAGGAGCCGGTGCATCATCCAGCAGTGCTTGATCATCAGCCCGGACCTCCGTGGAAACCACGCTGCTTCTCCGCTAGCTAAGATCCAATGCAAGATCATCAGCCTGCGGGTGAGTTGACGATGGCGGCCTTTGTCTAATTTCTTGCATGAGGTTCTTCAGATCAGCTAGGTCCTGCTCTACCCTGGAGATCCGGTCTGCCTCCCGGTCCTTCTTTCTCTGACGGCTTCAGAATCGCATCGTACTGAGGAAACCCTTTCTTCCACGAGACACCGACGCCTTTGCCTCGTGTTCGTCCTTCCTTTTCAGGATTCCCTAGGGCGCGTGTCAGCTCGTCGTTCTCTCTCTCGAGACGGAACAATCCCAATTGAGCATCGTTCATTGCTTGAACAAGGTCTTGGGAGGGTTTTAGAATTTTTTCATGAAATAATATCTTCCCTGTTTTTGGGTCCAACGATCCCCCGTGCCTGTACCACCAATGCTTTGACCTCTCGGTCCATCCATCTGTACCAGGAGTGACGCCTATAGCCCTCATTTTCTTCTCCATAGTTTCCCACTTAGGGACGACACTCTTGTAGCCACATGTCCCCATTTTATGATGGTATTTCTTTTGGGCAGCATTTAACGCATTCTTTGCCGACTTTGCCTTTGCTTTATCAGATTGCTTGTACCGTACAAAATCGGGCCACTGTTCTGTCAACTTCTTGTTTACTCCTTTGAAGTCTGGAGTTTTCTTTTTCGCGACATATTTCGCGTATAAACTTTTCTTGTTGTTCCGGTACAGTTCAGCCATCTTGCTCAGAGCCCACTCCTTGACTTTCGCTCTATTTTCAAGCCTACCCGGCCTTGGGGTAATACCATCTACCTCAAATTCTTCATACTCTGGAGGTAGTATGAAATGCGCTATGAGCTTCTGCCAAAGGTCATCTTTGGCATCATCGGTGACATAGCTGTTGGATTCTTCACCGGGTTTCTTTGACTGATTCCATTCTTGGATGGTGATAGGCAGGTTGTCCCTAACAAGCACGCCGCATTGATTTATAAACATCCTCCGGTGCTTCTCTGGAGCAATCGGTTCACCATCATCATCATCCATTTCTTCGATGGTGAACCTCTGATTACCATCCAACTTTTTGTTCGGCCCTCGTTTCGTTCGAGTTGTCGATTGCTTCGATCCGGTGGGCTAAAAGAAGAAGAGAGAGTGATTAATATATATCTAGATCAGTTAATGAATAGAGGTAACACGAGGCTTTATATATATATGTACCTCGCCGGATCCTGTCGAGGGGCCATCATTATTGTTGTTATTTGTTTGCCCTTCGTCCATCCGGTCCTCCCCTTGGTACATTAGGTTTTCCTCTAGTCCATCACCGGATGGATTCAGATATGAGGATATCTCTTCCTCGAGCAAAATATCTTCATCGGTAGTAATATTAAGAGGAATTTCACCTCTTATCATGCCCTGAAGAAAACCTTCACCAATGCGACCAAGATCTTCGGATGGATCCATGACTTAATTATCTATAACAGAAAGAGAGTTAAACAGGTTAGAAAAAACAATAACCCTAATAACTAAAACAAAAAAACAATAACACAAATTAAGAACCCTAATATTATTTGCGGTAAAACAATAATCCTAATAACTAATACAAAAAAACAATAACCCTAATTAATAACCCTAATACTATTTGTGATAAAACAATAATCATAATAACTAAAACAAAAAACAATAACCCTAATTAATAACCCTAATATTATTTTTGGTAAAACAATAATCCTAATAACTAAAACAAAAAAAACAATAACCCTAATATTATTTGTGGTAAAACAATAATCCTAATTATAATAATCCTAATATTAATTGTGGTAAAACAATATAATCCTATCTAATAACTAAAACAAAAAATTAACCCTAGATAATTATAATTAAAAGAATAAACCTAGCTAATTATAATTAAAATAACCCTAGCTAACAATATAATCCTAATCCTAATAACTAAAACAATAACCCTAATATTATTTGTGGTAAAACAATAATCCTGATTATAATAATCCTAATATTAATTGTGGTAAAACAATATAATCCTAGCTAATAACTAAAACAAAAAAATAACCCTAGCTAATTATAATTAAAACAATAATTAAAAAATAACCCTAGCTAATTATAATTAAAAAAATAACCCTAGCTAATTATAATTAAAATAACTCTAGCTAACAATATAATCCTAATCCTAATAACCAAAACAATAATTCTAATTAATAACCCTAGCTAGCTAATAATTACAAAAAAAACACCGCTTAGTCCCTCCCGAAAGACATCGATCGGCGCCAAAGACGATTCGACAATGGTGGTGGCGGCGCCGCAGCAGCAACAGCCAAGAGGCGCCCAGAAGAGCAGCAAGCGGCATGAGACAACGCGGAGAGCATGGCGCCGGAGCGACTTCTGGCAGCGGCGTAGCGCTGCTGCAACGCGGAGAGCACATCGAAGCTGACGGGCCTGACAGGCGCTGAATCGGACATCACCTTCTCTGCGTGTGCTTCGTCTTCGTCTGTGCGTGCTTTGTCTTCGTCGAGAAATGCTAAGTGTTGGGGAAGCACCTCCCCTGGCGCGCAGAATATAAAGGGACAGACCTTTAATCCCGAGCTAAGCCATGGCCCGGGACTAGAGGGTCACTAGTCCCGGGCCATGGCTTAACCCGCGACTAAAGACCCCCCTTTAGTCCCGGGTTAAGCCACGGCCCGAGACTAGTGTGTTTTTTCGGCGCTTCATTTTCGCGCGCGCAGGCACCCTCTAGTCCCGGGTCGAGCCACGACCCGCGACTAGTTTGTTTTTTGTAAATTTTCTTTTTTAATTCAAATCAAATATGGAACTTTGGAAAATCATATCTTTTATTGTAAAAATCCAAATAAAACAAATAATATGTCTATTATTATCAGACAAATATAAAGAATCTTAATATAATATCTATATATATCTGTTTGCATTATTTATAAATTATTTTATTTATAAATTTTCTTTTTTAATTCAAATCAAATATGAAACTTTCGAAAATCATATCTTTTATTGTAAAAATCCAAATAAAACAAATAATATGTTTATTATTATCAAAAAAATATAAAGAATCTTAATATAATATCCATATATCTGTTTGCATCATTTATAAATTATTTCATTTGTAAATTTTCTTTTTTAATTCAAATCAAATATGAAACTTTGGAAAATCATATCTTTTATTGTAAAAATACAAATAAAACAAATAATATGTCTATTATTATCAGAAACTTATAAAGAATCTTAATATAATATCCATATATCTGTTTGCATCATTTATAAATTATTTCATTTGTAAATTTTCTTTTTTTAATTCAAATCAAATATAAAAATTTGGAAAATCATATCTTTTATTGTAAAAATCCAAATAAAACAAATATTATGTCTATTATTATCAAAAAAATATAAACAATCTTAATATAATATCCATATATCTGTTTGCATCATTTATAAATTATTTCATTTGTAAATTTTCTTTTTTAAATTCAAATCAAATATAAAACTTTGGAAAATCATATATTTTATTGTAAAAATTCCAAATAAAACAAATAATATGTCTATTATTATCATAAAAATATAAAGAATCTTAATATAATATTCATATAGTCCCGGTTGTAGTCACTAACCGGGACTAAAGATATTTCCCGCCATTTCCCACCGCTTCCCGCCAAGTTTTCCTGCCCTTTCCTTTTTACGAGAGCTTTTAGTCCCGGTTGTAGTCACTAACCGGGACTAAAGATATTTCTCGCCATTTACCAAAGCTTCCCGCCAAGTTTTCCCGCCCTTTCTGTTGGAGATATGCCCTAGAGGCAATAATAAAAGTGGTTATTATTATATCATTGTGTTTATGATAAATGTTTACATTCATGATATAACAGTATTAACCGGAAACATTAATACTTGTGTGATTTGCAAACTAAATTAGAGTCCCTAGTAAAGCCTCTTTAATAATACTAGCTTGTTGGTTGATAGATGATCGTGGTTTCTCGATCATGAACATTGAGATGTTATTAACAACGAGATCATATCATTAGGAGAATGGTGTGATGGACATACTCCTATAGATAAGCGTAGCATAAAGATCAAGTCATTTGAATAGTTCGTTTTCTATAAGCTTTCTGATACATAGTAACCTAATTCCTTCGACCATGAGATCATGCTAATCACCATCACCGGAAGGATGCTTTGATGACACCAAACACCACACCATAACTGGGTGGCTATAAAGGTGGCATTGAGTGTTCGGAAATTATGGGTTGAGGCACATGGATCAAGAGTGGGATTTGTCCATCCATATGACGGATAGATATACTTTGGGCCCTCTCGGTGGAATGTCATCCAATTAGCTTGCAAGCATGTGACTGGCTCACAACGGATCACATATCACGAGAACAAGAAAAGAGCACTTATCGGTAACAAGGTTGAACTAGGTATGCAGAGATACCGACGATCAAAACCTCGGATAAGTAAATTATCGTGAGACAAAGGGAAATTGGTATCGTATGTAAGTGGTTCATTCGATCACAAAGTAATCGTAGAAATATGTGGGAGCCATATGAATTTCCAGATTCCTCTATTGGTTATTGATTGGAGAAGTGTCTCGGTCATGTCCGCATAATTCACGAACCGTAGGGAGACACACTTAAGGATTCGATGTTGTTTAGTAGATATGGAATATTAGTAGGGATACCGAATGTTGTTCGGAGTCTCAGATGGGATCCGGGATATCACGAGGAGATCCGGAATGGTCCGGAGAATAAGATTCATATAAGGAAAGTCTAATTCTGGAGTTCGGGAAACATTCCGATGTTTTCATCAGAGAGGTTCTAGAAGGTTCACCGGTCCGGAAGGGGAATGGTCCATGAATGTGTCATGGGTAAGTGGAATGATTGGATCATATCCTAGGTCACTTGGTGTGGTCATTTTTGAGAGAGAATTAAAGCTCTAAATTGAAAGTCAAACGGGAGGTTTGAAAGGTCAAACTGGAACAATGGTTTCCTAGTGGAAGAAGGAAAGTGTCCTTCCAACTTGGGTTTGGAAGTGGATTCAAACTCACCCCTCCCAAGGCTGCCCCCATCTCATAAATAGAGGGGGAGGGCTGCCCCAAGACACCAAGCCCTAGCCCCTCTACACCCGCGCCGCTGCCGCCAAGCAGTCGTCGCGCCGCCGCTGCCAGCCGCCGCCCTAGTCGCCACCGACACCTCCTCCTTCCGGTCTTCTAAATCCTAGATCATCGGGAAACCCTAGAACCACCATAACTCGCACCGGCTTAGGTGAAGCCCTGCGGGATCTTCCCTCTACTTCCGACACCACGCCGTCGTGCTGCTGGAATCACGGGGGGAGAACTACAACCTCCGCTGTCTGCTGGAACAAGGGAGAGGAAGGTCTTCATCGAAAATTCGAACGGTGACCGATCGGAAGCGCTGCCGGAATGCAGCGCCGGAAGGATCGTCTACACGATCTTGAGATCGGCAAGTGTACGACTACATCACCCATGATAATCTGCTCTCGTTAACCGATTTGGAATCTTCAAGGGTGAGTGCTTCTATCGACTCGTTGCTACAATCTAGTAGATAGATCTTGGCTTGTTTGTATGCATGCGGTAGAAATTTTTTGTTTTCCATGCTACGAACCCCTACAGTGGTATTAGAGCCGTGTCTATATGTAGATCTGTTGCACGAGTAGAACACAATGGTCATTGTGGGCGGTGGTGCTTTTATTATCAATTGCTTTTTGTGTACTTTGCATCTCGTTGTATGATGGGATGAAGCGGCCCGGGCTAACCTTACATGACATCGTTCATGAGACTTGCTCCACGCTTAACATGCAACTTGTATTGCATAAGTGGCTTTGCGGGTGTCTGTCTCTCCCATCATAGTATAGATTCAATTTACAACGGGCACTTGATAGTTCAAACATCAACATTGTGGTTCTTGTTCGTAAGTTGGAACGACACTTACTGGAATCCCCAAAACCACGTAAAACATGCAAAGAAAATTAGAGGCGTCTAACTTTGTTTTGCAGGGGTGTGATGTGATGTGATATGGCCATGATTGTGATTATATATGATGTATGCAATGTTCCTTATTGTAAGTTGGCAACCGGCAGAAGACATATGGTTGTATTTTAAATTCCATTAAGACCCGCGTGTCTATTCAAAGTAGTTGTAATAGCTGATGCTGGTGGACGACAATCATGAAGCGGCTCCATTGACCTTGACGCCATACCGGTGATGATGGAGATCATGTTCGTGCTTGAAGATGGAGATCGGAAGCACAAGAAGAAAGGCCATATCATATCACATATTATGAATTTCATGTGATGTTAATCCTTTTATGCATCTTGTATTGCTTAGTTCGCGATGGTAGCATTATAAGATGATCCCTCAAGCACAAAATTTCAAGTTTTAAAGTGTTCATCCTTAGTAAGCACCGTAGCTAAAGCTCGTTGTTTCGAAGCACCACGTGATGATCGGGTGTGTTAGATTCTGTGAGTGTATACAACGTGAGTAAGCCAGATTTGCTCATGCAGAAGCTAAGGTTTGATCTTGACGAGCCTAGCATGTGCAGACATGGTCTCGGAACACGGATCACCGAAAGGTAAAGCATGAGTCATATAGTAGATATTATGAACATGTTGATTATTCGCCATTGAAGCTACATCAACTCTCGTGATGATCGATTTTGATATGGTGGATTTGGTTCGTGTGATCACTAAAACAATGTGAGGGATATTGTTTTGAGTGGGAGTTCACCTAGATTACTTTAACTATTAATTAGAATTCAATTTGTCATAAACTTAGTCTAAACTATTGCAAATATGTTGTAGATCAATGGCGGCCCCTACCATCAATTTTAATGCGTTCCTAGAGAAAGAAAAGTTGAAAAACAATGGAAGCAACTTCGCGGATTGGTTCCGCAATTTGAGGATTATCCTCAATGCTGGTAATTTGACCTATGTGATGCAATCATTGGTGACCCACTGCAAATGTTACCGATGAGGTAAAGAATGTTTTCCTCGCTTGGAAGAATCAGTACTCCACAGTTTAGTGTGCTATCTTGTATGGTTTGGAATCAGAGCTTCAAAAAAGGTTTGAGAACCATGACACACATGATATTGTCCATGAACTCAAAATGATATTTGAGGCTCACGCGGTAGTTGAAAGTTATGAGGCTTCTGAAAAGTTCTTTAACTGCAAGATGGAAGAGGGCAGCTCCTTCAGTGAGCACGTGCTTAAGATGTCTGGGCACGCAAGAAAGCTTCAAAGCTTAGGTATAGTGATTCCTAATGCTTTGGAGATTCATCGTGTCCTCCAATCACTACCACCAAGTTACAAGAACTTTGTGATGAACTACAATATGCAAAACATGGACAAGTCGTTTCCCGAACTCTTCTCCATGTTGAAGTCTGCAGAAGTGGAGATCAAGAAAGAGCACCAAGTCTTGTTGGTCAATAAGACCACCAAATTCAAGAAGCAAGGCAAGTCTAAGAAAAAGGGAAACTTCAAGAAGGACGGTAAGAAAGTTACCGCACCGGCGAAGAAGACCAAGGCTGGGCCTAAGCCTGATTATGAGTGCTTTTACTGCAAGGGAGAGGGTCACTGGAAGCGGAATTTCCCTAAGTACTTGGCGGATTTGAAGAACGGCAACATCAAGAATAAAGGTATATTCGATATACATGTTATTGATGTGTATCTCACTAGTACTCGTAGTAGTGCCTGGGTATTTGATACTGGTTCGGTTGCTCATATTTGTAACTCGAAACAGGTGTTGCAGAATAAACGGAAGCTAGCGAAGAACGAGGTGACAATGCGCGTTGGAAATGGATCAAAGGTTGATGTGATCGCGGTCGGCACACTACCTCTTCATCTACCATCGGGATTAGTTTTATACTTAAATAATTGTTATTTGGTGCCTGCGTTGAGCATGAAGATTATATCACGATCATGTTTATTGCAAGACGGTTACTTGTTTAAGTCCGAGAATAATGGTTGTTCGATTTATATGAGTAATATGTTTTATGCACATGCACCTTTGATAGATGGTCTATTCTTATTGAATCTCGATTGTAGTAATACACACATTAATAACATTTAAGCTAAACGTTTGAAATTTAGTGATAACTCGACCTATATGTGGCACTGTCGTCTTGGTCATATTGGAGTGAAGCGTATGCAGAAACTCCATTACGATAGACTTCTTGAATCACTTGATTTCGAATCACTTGAAAGATGCGAAGCATGTCTGATGGGTAAAATGACTAAGACTCCATTTTCTGGTATGATGGAGCGAGCTACAGACTTATTGGAAATCATACATATCGATGTGTGTGGTCCAATGAGTGTAGCATCGCGCGGTGGTTATCGCTATTCTCTTACCTTCATGGATGACTTGAGTAGATATGGGTATATCTATTTCATGAAACATAAGTCCGAAACTTTTGAGAAGTTTAAAGAATTTCAAAGTGAGGTAGAGAATCAACGTAACAAGAAGATTAAATTTCTACGATCTGATCGTGGAGGTGAATATCTAAGTTACGAGTTTGGCGAGCATTTGAAGAAATGCGGAATACTTTCACAATTGACACCGCCGAGAACACCACAACATAATGGTGTGTCCGAACATCGTAATCTAACTCTCTTAGATATGGTTCGTTCTATGATGTCACTTACAGATTTACCGCTATCATTTTGGGGTTATGCATTAGAAACAACCGCATTCACTTTAAATAGGGCACCATCTAAATCCGTTGAAACGACACCGTATGAATTATGGTTTGGGAAGAAACCTAAATTGTCGTTCCTTAAAGTTTGGGGTTGCGAAGCTTATGTAAAGAAGTTGCAGCCCGACAAGCTTGAACCCAAAGCGGAAAAATGCATCTTCATAGGATACTCGAAGGAAACTATTGGGTATACCTTCTATCATAGATCTGAGGGCAAAATCTTCGTTGCCAAGAATGGATCCTTTCTAGAGAAGGAGTTTCTCTCGAAAGAAGTGACTGGAAGGAAAGTAGAACTCGACGAGGTTGTTGAACCTTCTCTCGAACTTGCGAGTATCCCAGCACCGGAAGTAGTTCATGTGGCGTCTACACCAATAAGAGAGGAAGCTAATGATGTTGATCATGAAACTTCGGTTGAAGTTACTACAGAGCCTCGCAGGTCAACGAGAACTCGTACCACTCCTGATTGGTATGATCCCGTTATGAGTTTCATGTTGGTGGAAAACACCGATGACCCTATGACATATGAGGAAGCGATGATGAGCCCAGATTCCAATAAATGGCAAGAAGCCATGAAATCCGAGATTGGATCCATGTACGAAAACCAAGTATGGACTTTGGTGGACTTACCGGATGGCCGGAAGGCTGTCGAGAACAAAAGGATTTTCAAGAAGAAAACAGATGTTGATGGTAATGTAACTGTATATAAAGCTCGACTTGTCGCAAAAGGGGTTCGACAAATTCAAGGAGTTGACTATGATGAGACATTCTCACCGGTAGCAAAGCTAAAGTCTGCCAGGATTATGTTAGCAATCGCTGCATATTATGATTATGAGATATGGCAGATGGATGTCAAAACGGCGTTCCTCAATGGGGACATTGATGAAGAGTTTTATATGGTACAACCCAAAGGTTTTGTCGATCCTAAAGATGCTAACAAGGTATGCAAACTTCAACGGTCCATTTATGGATTGAAGCAAGCATCCCGGAGTTGGAATCAACATTTTGATAAGGTGATCAAAAGCTTTGGTTTTATACAAACTTATGGAGAAGCTTGTATTTACAAGAAAGTGAGTGGGAGTTCTGTAGCATTCTTAATACTATATGTAGATGACATATTGTTGATTGGGAATGATGTAGACCTTCTTAATAGTGTTAAGGATTATTTGAATAATAGTTTTTCAATGAAAGATCTATAGAGATAGATCGAGACACCTAATATCATTGTCACAGAGTACATATTTGGACAAAGTTCTAAAGAGGTTTGGAATGGAAGATAGCAAGAAAGGGTTCTTGCCCATGTTGCCCAATATGACCTTGAGTAAAACTCAAAGTCCTGCAACGGCATAAGATAGAGAAAGGATGAGTAAGACTCCCTATGCCTCAGCCATAGGATCTATTATGTATGCCATGTTATGTACTAGACCCGACATTGCATATGCTGTTAGTTTGACTAGCAGATATCAAAGTGATCCAGGAGTGGATCATTGGACAATGCTTGGCCTCTTTCCACTTAAGAGACCCAAAGTGTGGTGATCTAATCTTGATAGGGTCCGTGATAGTATAAAGTTGCTCACGCACTGTGGGTACTTAGCGCTTATCGAATACAGATGCACCAATCACAAGAATGAAGAGAGTACGATTTATGATGCCCGGGACTGCTCTAAAGGGACACCTAACATCAACTCGTCATTAAACGAACATCAACTCCTCCGCCGACTCATGAGGTAAAAACACCTTTCGAACCGCAACTTCGTAATGTAGGGCCTCGCAATGGTGGATGCATCTCCGTGGTTCATGCGGAGCTAAAAACAGCCACAAGACTCCATGAGCGGCATCACACATAGTCGAGAGGATAGAGTCAGACGTAGCCATACAACAAAAACATCTCCCAATGAAGAAGTCATGCCTGGAGTTCGCCGGTGGTTATAAGGAAAGGAAAGTACCACCCTTCACTCAAAGACCGGGCGACTTCCTTCCTCCATGCTCATCCTCCTACGAATGGTGGTGGTTCGATGGTTTGATAAACACCATCAACGTACGGGAACATCGCCACAAATGATGGCTGGGTCACCTCGCCCGGCTTACGGTATTCTCCTACTTTAGGGCGCTTCGATAAATGCCGAGAAGGGTCGTTGCTACTAACCGGTTCTTGTACGACCGGCATCTTCCCATCAAGCAGCACAAGGAGGCCACCAAATAAAGTACTGACATAAAAGTAATTTCCATGTAGGATAGAGGGAGGAGAAACAAAGATTCACAAAGGTAACTAGACTGAAATTCAATCAAGGTAAACCATGGAGAAAAAACCCGGGCAAACAAGTGATCAAGAAAAACAGTAGAACTTTGAAAAACATATAGTATAGAATGTGAATGCAAAAAATGGATCATATATACAGATGAATATAAAGAAAGCACATGCTTAATAAGTCCCAATCTAATCTTCTTCTTTAAAGGTGTATGCCGCTCAACGCTTCAACAACGTGATGGCGACGCCTTCACCCGGATATTTCAATCAACTGGTGCTCTAGAACAATCCAGCTTGGCTCAGCATAAAGGCCGCTTCTCCGTGAAGTTGCGCCAGCGCTGCAGACCGCTTCCTCGGAAGGCGTGTAGTAGTCAAAGTCGCCCATCGAAAAGTAAGATGCCCACTTATCTTTTTTGGATGGAGTCCTCAGTGGAGACCAAATTTATGAGAGTTCTTCCGCTTTGCCGGCCATGGATGACGGGGTATTCGTGTGGTCTCAGAGACACATTTAAACAAAGGCCTGGAAAGCCAATGAATCATGTGGAAGCTAGGACGATGGCATGCATACAAAGTTAAATCAAGAAGCCGCGTTTCATGAAATCGCACGTGGCGCGCCGCATGCGCTTATGCACACTACCATGTGATAATAGTTAAATGCGCGCACATGTGACAGCTTACTACCTGACCGGAGCACGTGGAGTGTGAGAGGTGTAGACAGATAGCTCAGGTAGGTAGTATCATAACCTCATTGTATTTTATTATCCCAAAATTTAAGAAGAGGTTCTGCACTCCTCGAAAGTCCCTCAAAAAGGCTAGCACAAACGCAGGACATTTTCCTTTTTGCATGGAATTTTCTATTTTTTCAATTTTGCTTTTTTGTTGTGCCCTTGGATGCCTCACCATGTAATGGCCATTGGGGTGTATGGCGTCTGTGGAGCTAAAAACCTGGGCATGTCCTCTCTCAATAGCACGGCCGTTAATTATTGAGGTATATATGTTTTAGGGTCCCACAACTTCTGGTTCCAGGAGCGCTTTTAGTGAACCCACATCTCTGCAAAGTGAGCAAACACTAGCCCCGTAACTTGTAAACTTGTGAAACATTTTAGTCTCAATTTAATCAAATTTCTATGATTTTGTCCAAATTCATCGTAACTAATTTAGAAGTGACATGTGGCATCATATTTTTTGCAAAATGACCCCCTGTTGTATTTTCTTTCTCGGTCACCGCTACCAGAGACCTTGGTACAACTTGATAGGAGGATCCTCGAATAAGAAACAAATAAGAAAAACTACCAATGCATTGTAGGGTATCAAACTGACATCCAAGGCCATCAAGAAATTTAACTCAAGTACTACAACATAAAAAATAATGTAAATGATTAACTCAAGAGTGCTCTAGCTGATGTGTTCTTTATTTTGGATATTCAAAATAGTGTGTTCGGGGTAATAACAACTCAACACTTTATTACATTTTTCTCTATTTTATGTAATAAGAAAAAACTCTCCAAGTTTATTCTAGAAGAACACTGCGATTCTTAGCTACTAGGTTAAATAAACAAAGCTATATACAATTGATATTATGGACCATGCCAACATAGATGTGACCATTTTTTATGCTCGTCAGGTGCTTTTTTATTCTCTATAAATACCACTTACTCTCCCTAAGTACTCCAAATTGCCCAGCATAATCATAAAACCCCTTCTCAAGGCAATGCTCCTCCCTACATGACTAGTCGTGGGCATCTACCGCACAGTGGTTTGTGGGTGTGTGTCATTGTACACAAAAAGTGTTAAGTTCTAATCCATTCTCCTCTTAGAGATTTAACTATTTTATTTGTACATCTACTAGTTAGGTGGCTCCACTTTCTATTAGTCCCCATAGGGACACAAATGACATAAAATATAGAGTGAGTACCATTTTAAAAATCTAACGCTATTTGTGGACAAATTTAATAAACTCACTGAAATTCCATTAAATTGGACTAAAATGCTCTTTGAGATATAAGGGGTTGAGGGGACCAGTATTGCTCATTTTTCAATATGTGGACTAAATGTGCCTCGCTATGCAAGATGAGGACTAAAGGTGTATATATTAATGCATTCTATTTTTACAGTTCCTCAATTACATGTTTGAGGACCAATTAATGCTCCTAGTTTTGCTTCCAATTACTCCTCTAGTTGACCAGTAAAATATGAACCACCACCGCCGTAATGCCCCGGCCGCATCATGTTGTTAAAACGAGAGTACATTCATTGGCTTGCATGCTTTTAATTTGATGCGGTAAGCAACGCAATCGGCTAGATTTTAGGATTACTACTACATGCAATAACTCAGCTATAAAGCTTGGTAGGTGAAGCATCAATTCCTCCTAACTAGTATAGCTCCAACCTAGTAATACCGTAAATCACGTGAGTAATTTCAAGTGCGGTGGTTATATGGATGATCGCCAGATGATGACTACTGCCACTTAATTCCTGACCATATAGTCCGCATATTCTAATTACCTTTTTTACTACTACTAGTAGTAGTACATGGACGCTAGCAAAATTGAAAATCTCTTAATCAGAACGGCAAAATCACATTACACCAACTTCAAGCATTTCCTCCTAACTGCTTCTAAAAAATTTCAGCCAAAATCTCCCACCTAGGGAGTACCATATTTTATATTATTTTATTATCACATGGGCGCTTTGTCAAATTCAAGCAAAATCTCAATCGAAAAAGAAAACCGCATAATCGACTTTGAAGCATTTACGCCTCCATTTCAAAAACTTTGAGGCAAGTAATCTCCCAATGTAAGTTGTAATTTATTTTTAGTATTATTATCGTGATGGGCGCTTTTGTCAAATCTCAAAATCTCAATCGAAAGCTATTAAACCATACACTAATTTTGAAGCATTTCATTCCTTCGCTTCAAACACTTTGAGTAAAAAAATGATCCCACGGGAAAGTACTATTTTTTATTATTATTAGATGGATTGTCGGCCACAATTCAATATCTCAATCAAGTGGCAAAATCACACACCAATCTTGAAGCATTCCCGCCTCGTTTTAAAACTTTTGATTTCAAATTCGATCCCACCCATCAGTTTCCGACGTCCTATGGGCGTTGTCGGTAAATTGGGGCATGATCAATTTATGTTTCTTTTCACCTCCCAGTCCGAGATTTGCCGGATTTTCCTGCTGTCCTTCCAAAAATCCCAGCACCTCTCTCCCACGCCTCACGCATGATGATGATCGCCAGACTTGGCCTTCATCAAATTCTAATGGAAGGCTTATTTGCTTGAGCTGCTATTCGTGGTAACGCCGTTACGAGCCGCTTCACCGATGCTCACCCACCCCGATCTGGTCTATTGGGTCTCGCTTACTGCACCGGAGTTATGTGTTGTTCACCATGCCGATGGCATCATAGAACGCCCAAGCTCGCTTCTCGGGTCAAAGTTACCCAACCATGCTCGATTCGTCATCGGTGTACACCGGATGTGATCTAGTTTAGGGAGTTCCAGATGTCCACCGCCAGACCAAATGGGTTGCCATCGCCGTCACTACATTGATCCGGCCAGCGACAGCTTGTCCACCGTGGTTTCAAGCCGCAAGATTTAATTTCGCCTAAAGATTTCACCTCCCCGACGTATAATAACCATCATAATCCATAAAGACCTTTGCGGATCTGACATCGCCTGCGATGAAATTTTATTGCTGGTTAGACGCCATATCCACCAAGGTTAACCAACCGGCAACATGTTTGTTTTGTTTTAGTATATAGGTTCGTCGTCGCAGCGAACTGCATTTTTGTCATCGCCTCAGTACATACAAGCCAAGGCAGCCTTTCTGCATAAAGTACATACAAGTTTATTAGACATGCTGGTTTGCATGCGCTGCTCTACAAATTTCAAGTCATGGACATGTCTCATATTTGTCATGCTATGTCTCTTAGCTGCTACCCATACAAATGTGAATGGCTCGCTACTGCGGTAATTTTGCAAAATTGAAGTCGCTGGAAAAATATTAGTGTGACCTCATTTATAGTCGCTTTTTTGAATTTGTTCGTCTCGAGACTGGCCTCATATTTCCTCCCTTGGCATCGTCACATCCCGTATAGTTTTCAACTTCAGATTAATTGGATTATATTTTGTTATATATGCTTCTTCTGCACTACTAATTATTTCTTTCGTATATAGCTCAAAATAACAATCAATATAATTTAGCAGCCTATTTTACGGTGTTCGCCAAGGGCTATTAACTCTTTATCCGTGCTGGTTCGCCCCGACAATGGCATAATCAAGGTTCTCTACTATGAAGTTCACTCGTGGTTTGCATTCCCGTTTCTAGACGCCTTCATGATGCCATTATAATTTCTATCCGTCGATTCTTAGCTATGACAATAACTACATGCCATTGTGTATCTCATCAAGAAATCAAGTCACCCAATGACTATGCATCTCCAGAGATGCCAACGCTTCCATATAAGGCTTGTTGAAATGACCTCGCTATTTATATTCCAAATTTAAACACTTTGTTTGATCGTCATTTCATTCTAGGCACACTGTCTAATGCTTGTTCATTCTACTCATAGTTCATGAGCTGCACGCCACATATATTCATGCATTTGGTTCTGGTCCGGTTCGGTCTTAAGTCATGACATAATCATCCTTGCTAAGAAGTTCATTCGTGGTTTGCATTCCTGTTTACGTCTTCGTATGATGCGTTGGAGTAATTTCTATTCTGTCTATTCTTTTATGCGATGTAATCGATGCCATTTTGTGTCTTGTTGCGAAATTCGAGTCATCCTATCGCCTCTTTCGTGATTTAGGGGTATAGAATCAGTTCTATATATATTTGTTTGGAATGACCTGTTGTGTGTATTTTCTTTGCTGAAATTTAAGCCACACTCATTTTTCGATTGCTCGCTTTTACTAAGAGGGCGCTGTTTCGTCTCTGCTTGAGTTTATATGTTAATAATAATTGAATCATTGACGTTTGTAAACTTAGATTATAGCCCCGCCGTTATTAGTCAAATGAGTAGTTTGTCTTGTTGATGTATTAACTCTGTTGCTATTGAAGTCGCGTAAATTATCAAGTATCGCCACCAAAGAGGGGATGCAATATCATGTCTCCTCCAATGGAAGGCCACACTCAAAGGAAGATGAGGATCAATTGAGACTCGCTATCAACTTCTGATTATCAAATCAAAATGCCATTTTTTCCTTGATTTGCGGATAATAAGGGCTACCCCTGCCAGCTTGTAGCCTGTTGTAATATTCAGATAATTCAGATGCAGTCGCGTATGCATTTAGTCGACGCCGTATTATTACATATGCGTATCAAGCAGGTAACTATGCCGCAGTTTATTTAGTGTCAATACCGGGTTTTGTTATCGCCCGTCATAGTATTTGGACCGACGATGGAACAAGAAAAATACCGATTATATAAACGTTTTATGATATGCATGGCTTCGTAAAATAAACCGTAAAAGCGTCGTAGAAATAATGGGCTCACTCTAAGGTTACACAATCGACGAAAAGTAGCAAAAATCAGAAAGGCACAAATGCACCAGTAATACATGCCACAATAGTAACAAGTTTTAATAGTAGCAAAATAATAGAACAATGCCCATCAGTGAATACGTATGAAATTCATGAACTTATTACAATAACGCGACAAACAGAGTCATTCCTCAATAGTAAAGGGCCATAAGAAGAGCTTTTAATAGGTTGCTTGCATCAAGAATTGCCTTTGAGAAATTTCCAGTAAAGAACAGTCACACATTTACTTCTACTAGGAACAATAAATGGCCGCCAGGGCCTTGGGTAACCTGAACAAAGAAATGACAAGAATAGGCCCTATTAGTAATGGGCTGTTCTGTAGAAGGGCTGCCACTAACCCACCCAAGATGGAAGCCTATAACAGGATGTTGTTCAGAGACTTAAATGTACAGAGCGATTACGTTAGGTCATGAACGTCGCAGAAAGTTTGACCATCATGGGCCTTTCAAATGAAGATTGGGTCTGAAAGTCATGTCGCGTCGGTCAGAACTTTGGGCTCTATTTAAACAAAAGACAAGACAAAACAAAGAACGTAATATCTTTCATTGGCCTCAAATGTCGGCCTGCTAGAATGTAGGCCTGGTTGGGCCTATCTTATGCCAGCATTTCTATGGTCATAACTATGGTGTAATCGTCATTAATGGTGGCTGTATGCTTTAGAAAATGACGCCAAGAACAACATAGTCATAACAGACTTTAAAAGCTGTGTTGAAGGTTGCAATCCACCACCAGTCTCGGAAAAAACTGGTAGATTCTTTGTGACTGGCTTTTACCACAAAGGCAGAATCCATAGAAGACTTTTTAATACTTAAAACGGCCTTCAACCAGCAAAAAATCGCTTGTCATAAAGCCAACTTCTTTTCAGAGTGGAATTTGCATGGCTCTTCAAACCAGACCAAGGTCATGCCATACCTTTGCTATAGTTTTCTACAACAACATGTTTCAGATTTGGTATATTGGTCCTTATTTCATATATACATTTAAAATATTATTTACAAAGGAAGTTTTGAATTTGTAGTTTTCAATTTGTTGTTTATCACAATGGATTTTGGTCATGAAGAAACAACAAATAAGTATGGCTCAAAATCCCATTGCCCTAGTTTCCACACAAGACATATAGCAATGGGGTTTATGGTCAGGCTTTTCAATAAGGTTTAGGGTTTAGGGTTTATGGTATATGATTTAGGATTTCAGAGTTTAGGCTTAGGAGTTTAAGGTTCAGATTATGGTTTGTGGTTTCTAGGTTTTAGGTTTATGAATTTTCAATAATAACAATTGCTTTTATATATACATGCTTAAGATGTCTGTGTGAACAGAACGTTATCGCACTCAATAAACGATTCCCCATTTTGATCTATAAGTGCATCATACCCGCTTGGTAAAGCTGATGAGGGTTTCAGGGTTTTATGGTTTTGGGGTTTAGGTTTTTGAGAATTTCTGATAATATTCAAGATTCTTTATATATGCTTATATTCACATGGAATTGAATGGCGTTAAAGACAATTCAGGAAATTTTTATCCCAATTTTTGATCATATGCATGTGATACCCCTATCACAATGTCGCTTAGGGCGGGTCGAGGGTTTAGGTTTGTGGTTTAGGAATTTTCACTAATGTTCAAAATTTATTGCTATGGTTTGTGTAATGTAATGGAAAGTTACCACAATTTAATGAGACTAAATCTCAAATTTTATCTAGTGTTTGATGATACCTGCTTCGTTAGTTTATATGGGTCAAGGGTTTAGGGTTTTATGGTTTTATGGTTTAGGTTTTATGGATCGGTTGTGTTTTAGGGGTATATTTATTCTTTCATAATAAATATATTTCAAGCTTTATGCTTATATTCATTTAAGAAAAGCACGAATTGAAAGTATCTCAAAATTTGATCTATAAGTGCATGATACCGATTGGTTAGGGTTTGCGGTCAGGTTTGAGTTTTAGGTTTAGGGGGTTTTATTAGGGTCGTTTAGGTATTTTTGATAATGCTCTTTAATATTTATGCTTATATTCATGTATTAGAATGGAGTTACCATTAATTTATATATATCAATTTTTGATCAATAAGTGCGCTGCTATGTGCGGTTGAGGGTTGAGGGTTTAGGGCCATTCCACAATGTTCAAACCTTTTATTTTTATATTCGTGAATAGAATGATGTTAGCCACTTAATGAAAGACCAAATCTCGATTTGATTCATAAGTCCATACCCGCTCGTTAGGGTTTATAAGGGTCGTAGGGTCAGGGGTTTTATGTTTATTTTATTGACAGGTTTAGGGGTTTATCGGAATTTTCAACATCAAGCTTGTGCTTATATTCGTCGGAATAGAATATATGTTGGAGTTGGCTCTAACTCATTGGAAGTATCAATTTGATCTATACAGAATTGATCTATTAGGTTTATGGTTGAGGTTTCAGTTTTAGGTTTAGGTTTTATTAGTTGTTTAGGTTTAGGCATTTTCTATAATGCTCAAGATTTATGCTTATATTCATCGGAATAATGATTTAATGCTTAATGAAAAACATATCAATTTTTGATCGATAAGTGCATGCTACATGTTTGCAAGGATTTAGGTTTAGTGTTTAGATTTTGCATCGGAATTTAAATAATGTTCAAGCTTTATAATATATTCGTGAATGTTTGCTGCCACTGCTAATTTAATGGAAGTATCTCAAATTTTCGATATATAAGTGCAACCACACCGCTGATTAGGTGTCACAAATAAGGGTCAGGGTTTACTTTAGTTTTATGGGTCGCTTCCTGCTTAGGGTTCGTATAAAACTTTTTGGTAATGCCTTCTAATTATGCTTATATTTGTCTAATAGAATGCCATCAATTTAATTTGCTATCTTAATTTTTGAGCTATAGTGTTGCACACACCGCTATCAGGGTTTAGGGTTTAGATTTTATGGTTTGTAGATTCCGTGAATTCCTCAATAATATTTTCAAACTTTACTAAGTATATATAATTGCGAATGTACGGAAAGCACTGCACTTAATGGAAAGTATCTCAAAAAATTGGATCTACAAGCTTCCATTTATTATTCGCTGTCATATTTTTTGTTAAATAAATTTAAGGTACCTAGGTACTAAAACAAGGGAGAAACAGAAGAGTTCGAGATTTAGCTGTTCGGGTTGGGCTCTAATTTGGGCTTTTGATTTTTGGCTTATAAAGTTACGGTAATCCAGTTTTTTGGCTTTATTTTAGCTTTTTACTCCCATATAGTGGAATGATAGTATGTTGTGTTGGATGGATTTTAACGATTTTTATCTCTATTAGCGAAAAAATGTTTGAATTTTGAACAATGCCAATGGGAATTCTAAATTGCATTTCTGCACTTATCTCATCACATGTGGTCACTTGCATAGTATCCTAAAAGTCGTTGTTGGCCTGAGGGGCTGCAAAATATTGAAGAAGGCCGGGAAACGTGGATGGGTGATGCACTTGGGAGAATGTAACATGCCAATTTCTCAAGAACCTCGACAAGTCGGGTTCGTAATGCAAAATCAGGGGAATAAAACTTTTTCTTGTTCATTGGTGCAAAGGTTCGGTTGTTGTTTGTTTGTGCTTTTGCATGTCGTTGTATGCCATATGATACCTTTACCTCACCTTCATCATTGACAAAAGTTATTCAACAAAACTATTCTGCTCATTTACATATTCTCAAATGTTCTGGCATTTCAAACATGAGATCCAAGATGTTGTGTAACTAAAACTAGTTTAGTAGCTCCATCAAAACTATGGAGAGCTATAAACCCTTATGTTTTCAAGATAGAACCTTCTAACTACTCTACCTCTAGGATCTCCAGAAAAACCCTTTTTGTAATCTTTTTGAATTTAGTATCAGAGATGCCATATTCTCATCTTTATTCAAAAATCCAACCTCTTCAAATGCTCCTTCAACCTACCTCATTTAAGCTTTGATGGTAACCCCAAGTAGAAGTATTCCGCTATTATTAGATGAATTGCCCTTGATCTCATTGCTTGATTTGTCTTCAAGAGATGGTATGAGCCACTCTAGGACCTCATCACTAGATCAATAGGTTTCAAATAACCACACCATAAGGCATCTAATCTCAGATACTAGGTGATCAATTCAAAACCCTGTCCGCCGTATCACTCAAGATATCCTCTAGAAGTTTCCAGCGTCACTGAAGACCCAATATCACATGGATCCTTCACCCAATCTACACTTCAACATCATCCACTTGATGATGTATGGGTACCTGCAACCCATCAAACATCCTCTCTCCTGTTTCCAGTCAAAATCCTAACCGCCATATTTGGCTGCCTTAGAAAACTGCCTCAACATCACCTTTTTTGAATGCCTCCCTTTTCAACTCCTTTTTGTGCATTATTGAAATGCATCTTAACCATCTTGTTTAACCATAATAGTACTACCAAGGCCCACTCTGCCCTGGGTTAGATCATCCTCAACCCACTTAGCCCCATTATTTTGCAGCTTAAAATAACTATTCCTCGCAAATCTAGTCATCATGCCTACTTTAGAAGCTCACACCACCATCCCACCTTTCTATAGATTTAAACTCTTTGCATGGTTGTAAGACATCTAGTATAGTTCTAGTAACATCTACTTCACTTTGTTCCGGTGATCTTCAGGTTTTAAACCCACATGGTTTATAAGGCATCACGACTATATATGGTATGGCAAATCTTTATTTTCAAATAAAGTTTGCCATCACTTCCATGTTTCACCTCAAATGCATCTGCCAATCCAAACTCCTTCTCAGAATGATCATTTATTTTGACTAGTTCAATCATACATCTACCCTTGCATCTATGAGCTCGAGCTCCAAGATCCAACAAGGTTTTGGTGGCATGAAAAACAATCTACCCAGATCTCTAATCTCTGTTTTCACCAAAAATCACCTTTGATTCTCAAATCCCAAGGTTAAAACGCTACACCTTTGTCTACACTACATACCCTGATCGCTAAGATCTATAAAATATTATCCATAATTATTATGGCTCAAAACTATTTATTCATTTACAAAACTCATTAACCTTCCATGAAGGAAAGTTTGGTTTTTGGCCAAACACTTCCTCAACTTTGAGCACATTTGAGTCCTATATATCATACCCTATCATCTCACTTCGTACAAATAATTTTGAAAAAGATTTATTATTTCTATTTCCCATTTTCTTAAATGGCTGAATTGGAATAATAATTGTTTTAAATAATTTCTTTTATCTCCCAATAAATCTTGGGAAAATTATCCTAAGAAGCTAAAATCATATTCAGAATCATCTCATCAAAACCTACTATGTCCAATGAAAATCTATCAAATGAGTTTATAAACCATTTCTACACCCTTTTTGAATAAATAATTCCAAGTGAAGTAGAAATCATCCTGCATATCAAACAATTCCTAGGGCTATGTTTTCTCGATTCTCATCTATACAAGAAGCTATCTTCCCACCTTTTTACTACATGCAACTTCAAACTCTTCAGAAGCTATCTGCTTGTTCAAAAATTGGCAAACTTAACAAAAAACCATTGAGTAAAACCAACTCAAATCCTCATCAAAGATCCTCTAAAGACTCTCCAAAGACCATGAACTTCTAGTCGGCTAACACCACCTGTAGGGCATCATTTTAACTTCTCTCACCTTTTTTCCTTTTAGGCTTAAAAGCAAACAAGGAGAGAGACACCATATTGCAAGATCTATTTATCTTGAAGGACACAATACCTGTGGCAACGCCCCTTTTCTCCACCTTCGTCCACCTCGACTATTGTGGCACCTCCCCACCGCCAAAGATTGCCCAAACCAAGGCTCACCCCTCTCTTTACCCTAGGTGGACAAGTTCCACATGCGCCACCCACTAGAAATAAAGGACCAAGCTACTACACCTCCTCCCCCTGACCTATTTCTTCTCCACACTCCCAACACCGCCTGTGCTCAGATCCAGATCCCCTGCCCCCATCTAAGAGGAAAAGGAGGAAAGCTCCTTCCCAAATTTCTTCTTCTTCAAAGGGCTGGAGGCACCCCTCGCCCCCCAAGCCACTCCTTTTCCCCTCTCTCTCTCATGGATTCATGACCACATTTCTAACCTAACTCCCCCTTCTCTCTTGTCTTATGGAAGGCCAGACCACCACCGCTGCACCCACCAAGGACCTTCTCCAAAGGACTTCACCTTCTCGGGAGCAGCCAGACGACCAGAGACCTCTGAGCTCCCCTACAGCCATTACAACTCCAGACAAGCCACCATCGACATGCGATGAACTTAGGGCCACTTCAACAGCCTCCTAGCATCACCCCAAGGTTCCCTCAGACGCCCCACACTCCACCGAATAGGCTCTCCCTCACCATGGCGAGTCGCTTACAAGGATGCCACATCCTGCAGCCCCTTGGCTCCACTCCCTCCCTGCGTCTCCTCAGTGAGCTACTGAGCCTCCCGCCTCCTAGAGCTCCTAGCGCTGGCTGCTGCCCCAGTTGAGGAGGACGCATCTGGGGTCGCCGATCCTCTTCCCTAATCCACGCTGAACCACAGCTCATACCCTCGAATTCTAAGTCACACCACCGAGCCCTCCCTTGCGATTCGTAATGAGGCCCCTCAGCCTGTTGTGACGCTACGATACGGCCTGCAATGCTTCTGCAACTGGCCCGAGCTTCCTCCAGCTTTATTTAAGTACATTTCCAGATCTACTTTGGC